>BHFT01073649.1:0-33378 GCA_004320025.1 Laticauda laticaudata | reverse complement strand
GCCCCCCCCCCCCCCCGTTTCGGTTGCACCCCCCACACATACCCCTTTAACACCAAAGCAGCTGTGAAGTTATGCCACCCCTAATTATTCTGAGCAGTGCCAAAATGGAGGCTCCTCTGTCAAGGGGGATGGCAGTTTAGTGCAGAACATGACAGCATCATCAGTAGGTGGGCACAGTGGAAAAGGCCAGCATACTGTCTCTGTGATTACTGTCATCCATCTCAATTCAGGCAGAAAAAACGAGCATGCTCCATCTTTGCTTGCTCCTTCCCCCCCCTTTCCCCCCCATTTTTTTTCCTTCTTCTTTGTTCTTGCTGGTGCTGCTGGCTGCACTTCTCTAAACAAATGTTGTTCTGAGATGCATGCCAGCATAAAGCTCTCCTTTAGCCCCTTCAAGGCTGTCGCCTCCTTTCCAAAGCCACGCTTGACCTTTTAAACTGTGGTTGTCAAACACGCGCATGCTAACACTCTTAGCAAAGAAAACTTTCAGCAAGGGCTTTTCTTTAGCAGAAGGAATCTGCTTAAATCTTTACTAAAGACATTCCAAAATATTATAGGATAGAAAGGGAGAGGAAAAGACATGGCAGATTGGGAAATAGTTCATTTCAATAGAAGAAAATATAGATAGCTCAGGGTTGAGCCACGGAGTTCATGATATTTTGATGATATCACCTGGTTGGATGATGAAATGCCTGCAAGCAAACAATCAAGTTCAGACAGCACCATTAGTTTAATGTAATAAGATAGTTGCAGAGGTCACCCATGGCCAAGAACAGTCTTCTATTGTGTCCAGGAAATCTCAGTAACATATGAAAATGGAGGTGAACCACACTAAATGTCTTCGCTTTGATGTCACTAATGGATCCTGGTCCCATCCTTCCTTTAGTTAGCTTTGTGCCTGATTATAGTATACTGGGTGATGATTAAATTCAGTTATAACAAATAGATGATCCATTCTCCATATTTTTCAGAAAAAGAGCGAACTCGTTTCCTAGCTGTATGGGCCAACTATTGCCCAGAGTTCTCTTTTCCAACCAATTATAATTGGTTGGAATAATATAATCATGGATATTATCATTGCCCGCACTGGTTCTGACTTTACTTACAGTTGATAAAGGCACTAACATGCACTGACAATCCTAAACTTTCCCTTTGATCATGAACAATGGATCTCATCTCTTCCTCAAGCCATGATTTCAGAAGTCTTCAATCTTCATGTGTACCAAAATAAAAAATGGCTTTTCCTGCTAAATCCAACATTTTACATACCGTACTTAGTATGAGACAACCTGTAACACGTCATAATCTATTGTTGTGGTGTGAGGACGGATATCAGTATCAGGTTTGAAGCCTACTTATGAAGGTTTAAGCCTGTCCCATCTCCTGCCCTCTAGTTATTCTGCTTCTGTGGCTATCATTTTTTCTCTATCCATCTGAGCAAGCAGTATTTCTCCCTAAAGTAATATCATATTATGTAAAATGCTGTTAAGTACTCAGGAGCCAAGGCTGTATTTGACTGAATAATGCAGTATAGGTGTACAATAAACTCATATCACATTTTCTATGGACATTTTCTTTGAAGAGAACAAACCCTGACAGACTCAGCTGGGGTTTTAGACCCAAGCCAAACTCCAAAATGCCATGGAATTTCTGGAACCGTGGCACTCAGACAAATCAGCCATCAATTCACACAAAGATAAACCACATTTACACAGCATTCAAAGAGATAATAAATAAAACAAAGGAAAAACAAAACAAAAGCTAGAACACATCTCTTCCAGCAGCCAACACACTGATACTGTAAGGGAGGGCTGTCAAACTCACGGCCCGCAGGCTGGATGTGTCACATTCTGGCGATGCCCATGCCCAGGTTACCAAAGGGGGAAAAAAGTCCCAATACGTCATGTGACGATGCTGTGATGATGCAAGTTTGACACCCCTGCTATAAGGGATCAACATCAGTCAAAGAATATGTCCATCAGATTTAGAGATTTTTGAATATGATAAAATATATTGTATAACAATGAGGTATCCCAATAATTCATATGTGCAATAGTTATCCCATGTAAGAGAAGGTAATAAAAGGAAAATAAATACATACATGCCAAATAAATGAAACAGAGCTGCAATTATTATTGTCAGTGCCAGCTGGGTCGTACTCCAAGCCCTCATTCTAGAAACATGATTACTAGTAATTAATCTAGAATTTCCTCCTTCAAGGTGGTCAGAAAGAAAATTCTTTCAGCATTCATAGTAGCACAATATTAAAAGAAGCTGCTACTTTCTGTCTCCATAAGATTTAAGGTATGACAAGTTCGCTTAATGTTGCTATAGATACGAAAATCTTTTTTCTCCCCTTTACAATGCCATGGTAACTGACTCTAGTACGTGCGATGAAATGTCTCCTGTACATTCTACAGTGGAGGGATCTTGTGTTTTGCATGTGTATTTTAAACCAATTAACTCAGAATTATGCTAAATTAATTTCTGTTTAAATATAGGTGCTATGAGGACACTGCTGAAGACGTTGTCCCTTTCATTTTAGACTCCCTTGGTCATAAAATCTCAACAGATACAACCTAATCTTGCACACCGGAAAAAAAAAAGTAACACAGCTTTTAAAGTGTTTCCAAGGCTTGGAAATTGTAGGCAGCATCCAGACTTGTCAGGCTTGGAGCAGACCACTGAAAAATATGGCTTTTCAGAAAGTCTAGATGAAGTAAACATCACTGGTTTCTATAGTTATACTATAATCCTAGAACCAACCTTGTATTTCTTAGAGAAATATAACTTTTATCAACTGAAATGTTGATGATATAGTTGATGTTAGCCTGTTATAGCCTCCTTCTTTGATATAAGCAGAAACTGTGATAATATAGTGTTTAAAGTTAAATGTCAGAAATAACATACTTGAAATTCTATGTGAATACAAGGGACTCTCTTAATTAGGGATCTTAGTTTTCACAATAGCATCAGCATGCTAGGGATAAAGTAGAACTAGTGCTTATGGCACGTTGACCAAAGTGTTCCATAAGTGACCAGTGCTCTCCTTATAGTTACTATGAAAGTTGCATGTGGAACAGACACAACAAAGACTGTAATTTCAGTTTACATTTTCTCTGTTTTAGAAGTATTATGTGAAATCACTGATATACAAACCCAATGATGGATGGCAGAAATCAATAGTTATTGGCCAATCCAGTGATGAACCTGACTTCTGGAAGATTGCAGTGTGGCATATAAGAAGAATAAGCAATCAAATGCACAAAACAATGAATTGGGAATCTGCCTTTAAAAAAAACCCTGATGCTGCCAATTGTAGATGGAGAAGGGAAAAAATATAGATTCCTGGAAAGAAAAAAAGTTGAGTTTTTATGGTAAAGTGAAAACTTTCCACTGGAAGTTGCAATATCCCCTGCCCTGCCTCACTTGAATCCTTTCTCATCATCAGGTTTGTTGTTCTGGATTTAGAAACTGAATGGATGACAAGAATTGTTCTTTGGGAGTGGGCACCCATCTCCTTTTGTTAGCTTCCCTTAAATCATGTTAGACTTTTTCCCACCTGGAACTGTAGTGAACAGTTACACTAAAAATTAAATTGGAGTCTCCTATAATAAGAACCTCTTATCTCCCATCATTTCATTCGCAGCATATAGCATTGTTGAGCTTCCACACATGGCTAATCTATAAACCAAAAGGTTGGGGTTATATAACATGCTAAGCTAAAGCTTTTTAAAAAATCACATTATAGTGTGAACCATGGAGAGGTTAAAATGAAGTCTACTTGGAATACTCACGGGAGTAAATTTTAAAATTGTACTTCTAGATTTTACTTCTGATAGGTTTCCAGTTTTCTACTAACTATAAAGAATCCCAGCTAGCATCTGTCCTTACAATGAAAACTGTCTATGGTGGAGATAGAAAAATGTTGCATGCACTTTAGAAACAGTAACGGTGATGTGATTTCTTCTTTTAAAAACAGTTTCCCTATTTTTAATGTTTGAAAAGCCAGATGCAATATTGTTTCTTGACACGGCCATTCCAGGAAGCAAAGGAAAAGTAGATTGTGTTCAAAGAATCTGATCCTGGTATGTATTGGATGATTTTATTTTATTTTTTTAAAGGAAGGAAGGCCTTTTCCGTTATCTTTGAAAGGTTTTTTTTTTTAAAGTAGAACTGTAACCTGATCCCAGTACCAATCTTGAGAAGTTTCAGTCCAATTTTTAAAATAGGTTTTCCTCGGATCTGAAATTTGTTCTTAAAACAGAGTGTAAAATAGAGCACATTTATTCTGGTTCAGTCCACTAAATGCAAGTATCCCATCTATGATTTGGAAATAAAGTTCAAAGCACTATTGTAAAATACTAAAACTACATCTGGGTTACATTCTTCTTACTGAAAACACAAGGCCTAGAGGGTGGGCAATTATATTTGTACACTGATCTATAGGAACTGAGTCAGGTGTACCACCAAAGAGAGCAAGTTTGGTGTAGTGATTAAAGCACTGACCTAAGAATGCAGGAGACAGTGAGTTCTAGTCCCACCTTAGTCTTGAAAACTAGTTGGATGACATTGGGCCAGCCACTTAGGTTGTTCTGGGGAAAATAGGAGGAGGAAAGAGTATTGGGCATGTTTGTTGCCTTATGTTGCATATGAAAGAGGGAATAAAAATCTTCCAAGTTTTCCAAAGGTGCACCCATCACCATTTCAAGTCCATCCACTTTGCTGCTGGTTATCACCCATCTTCTCTTTTCTTCCACCTTTCCCAGCATTAGAGCTTTCGCAAATATTAGGTCTTCATATGTGTCCAAAGTAGGATAATTTGAGACTGAATTTAGCCCAAAGTAGCAACAAAATAAAATAAAATAAAATAAAAATGTCTACTTGGTCATATAATTTTATCTTTCTGACTTCTTTCTAACTACATAATATTGTGAAGCAAAAAGGAGCCCGCCAGCTAACTAGGCGTCCTGTCTTGCTATTCGCTTGCAAGCTATTTCAGCCTGGCAGATAGTGAGCTGTTTGGAAGTAACAAGTGATAAATGTGAAGCAGCTGTACTCGATAAACTGCCAGGAGCACAGCATTTTTCGTCTAGTGAATGCAGGAGTTGTCAATGGGAAATGAATTGGGACATGATAAGCTTATCATCCAGGAATTACCACTTCAAATGGTCACAGGGAATTGGCCATATAAACTGCTGCACATTGCTGTGAAAAGCTAGACCTGCAATATTCAAGGACACAAAGAAGGATAGGAAGGTGACTAATTTAAAAAAAAGAGTATGGATTAAAAATGTTCATGTAGTCTATACATGCAGTGGAAAGATGCCTATATTTCCTTCAGCCAATAATACAATCTCACCTGATCTTTTCCCTCCATATCCCACTGTGTCTAATTTTCAGATACTGCTAGACCAGTTCCTACAGTTTTCAGAAGAAGCTTGACATTGCCTCCTTCCTAGGGATGAGAGAAAGTGATTGCCCAAGGTCATCCAGCTGGTTTTTGTGCCTATGAAGGGACAAGAAGTCATGGTGCCCTGGTTTCTAGTTTAATACCTTAACCACTATACCAAACTGGCTCCCATCTGATGGTAAGCAATCCTTAATTCTGAGCTGTCCATCAGACACCTTGTGGGAAACTACTCAACCATCTATTTCTCCAGTTCTGTTGAGGCGATTGCAGTCATTCCCTCCCAGACACAGAAAAAGGCAGTCAGATTTTCTCAGTGTTCTGAAGGTGATTGGAAGGAATATGCATCATATTCACCATGTAACAAACACTTCTGAATGCAACTAATATTTCTTTCATACATTTCTCACTTAACCTTTTCACAATATAAAGCTGTAAGTGAGCTGAATAGTTCCATGCAATCACAGAGCTTAATATTCAGAATGAGAAATGATCTTATTCTTAGTAGATTCTGCAAGCATTTTGTTCTTATTTTGTAGTCTAACAGAGTCTTACAACTATACATCATCACCATATCACATAACCCAATTAAAACTCCTCAAAACATCTTAAGTAAATCAATAACCCAGTAGCTCAAGAAGAAAAAACAGGAGTCATCTATAACATACAGTGTGAGGACTGTAACAGACACTATCCAGGACCAACAACCAGTCAGAAGATACAATGAAAACACCTTAATTTTAGAAAACATAGACAGTTTCAACTGACAAAATTGTAACTATCCTAATTCTTGTATCACAAATCTGTTTATTTGGGATAGTCAATAAATATTATAAATTTAATAAATCAAAAGCATTTCCTAAGACCTGGCTCTTCATGCAGGCTATGGGCAAGCATGGTTGAACCTCCCTTTTCTTCTTTTGTTTTATCCCCATCTGAGTTTCTTATCTCTGCCATCTTTGTTCTTTTTACTTTGTGTTGTTTACTTATTTTAATAATTTTAACAGTTTGTAAACCTCTCAGAATCACTGGGATCAGGTGGCATATAAATGTAATAATAAATCAAATACTCAGCTATTTAACCAAATCACCATTCAGTTGGAAAGCTACAAATGGCTCTGAGTCAAATATTACAGGGACTTCAAATTCTCCAAAGTTTCTTTCATAGGAGTGTATCATCTGAGAGAAAGTTTCAGAAGGATACAATAGGAGAATTGTTGAATTTTTTTTTTTAAAAAAACTAGCCCCTAAGTATCTTCTTAGTATATTTACTCCAGATAGAATGATTAAATGATAGAGGATATAATACTGGGCTGTAAACAGACTCTCTCTGGAAATTACATCTTGTAGACAAAAGCTAAAATTTGGGTTTCTTATCTGTGGCATTTTTTGCATCAGAATTAAGATGTACTGTGTCAGACATTTAAAAAATACACACATCTGCTTGGCTTCTAAAGATTTGGCTTGCTTCAAATACAAACATTTACTTTTGTCACAATTAATAATACCAGAAGACAACAAAGGGAGTATAGTGACTACTTACTCAAAACAGGGATCATGATAAACACATCTTGCTATCACCACGACAACTCAAGGAGAAAGATTTTTGTTTTAAATGTGTTCTAACTGAGCAAAAAACAAAAATATTTCTGAAGCTTGAAGTGACTACTAAATCTCGCATCCTTGGGTGCTACCTCTGAGAGTAAATTATCTTTTTTTTTCCAGCTTGTTGGATCCCAAGCTTGAATAAAATTAAAATCTCCATAGACCATACCAAACATGAACCCCATTGCAGTTGGGAAGAGAGCAAAAACCAGCATCTGGATGCTCGCTCCTGGAAGACGACTTGCCAGGTGATCAGGTGAAAAAATTCATTCCAGAAATTCATTTTGGGAGATATGCTAAAAATACACAGAGGATGAGATGCCAAGGCAGTGACTTACTCATGAGGAATGTTGAATAAAAGTAGGGAAAATACTAACATGCCACTTAGAAAGGAGAAAGATGAAAGGAATCCAGGCTGGGTGGGAAGATACAAGTGGAGAAGCAGCCTTAACATGATTTATTTCATATTGGGATGGGAGTGCAGCAGGATTTCAAATAAAGATCAAAGAAACTGCAGTCATGAAAAATAGAGTGACCACACCAGAACTCTCCAAGATCCTATGATAACAAAAGCACTGGGGGTTTTGAAAGAAAGAAACATCTGGGGTGGAAAGGACAATTTCCTTCCAATCACCTATATCCATGGTGACCTTATTTTTTTTATTTTGGGAATAAATAATTTCCTGCCTTATAAATTAACATCTGCCTTATAAATTAACAACAACCAGGACATCTAAAAAGTGGAGCATTCCATGCAAATGTATGAACTGCTGTGGCTATTATTTTCTCATCACGTATTATTCTGCTGCTCTACCTTTTTAAAAACAAGATGTAAAACAAATCCCAGAGCAAAACAGTAAATGATCACCCCATTTTCAGCAACCTGCTTACATGTTTTTTATTCTGCTTTTGGTGATAGTAATCAAAAGCCTTCATCCAAGGGTAAACAGGACTTGAGATGTACAACTGATTATCAGCAAGAAGATAAAAGATAAAGCAGGTGTTTGCAGCTAACTGCAACATTAATTAAAACGTTTATCTTTTCCATGCTTCCAAAGAACTACCTTTAATCAAATTGTTAAACCAAAAGACTAATAAGAGATTAAAATATATATCAGAATAAAATGATAAGTGAAATATTGGTCAGCAGGTTGAATCTCTGCTTTACTAATAAACCTATGAAAATCATGTTTCATTTTGGGCTGCAGATTATATTTTTCAAAATGCAAAAGTAAAACAATCGGCAGTTATAGATGAAATGGTCCTGTCTTTATTTTATGAGGGAGCTCAGCATACATTTCTGAATTTTTTTCCCCCCTACTAAGAGGATTAAGCAGTAAGCTGCAATCCCTTTACTGAGAAAAATAACTATTTCAGAAATGGCAGTTTTCCAGATCTCTGAATTACAAATATCCAAAAAGAAGATTAAAAAAAATCAAATACAATCAAATGTATTGCCATATACCTTTTAATTATATAATGTTGCTACTTTGTTAGCTAGCTGGCAATCCAGAATAACAGAGGCAAATATAGTTTATCTTGAAAAATTAGAAAAATTCACTGAGGCATTACTGAATAACTAATATTTTGATCTAAATATTTATTTTACTTATATAGCTATCCATCTCACCAGAAGTGATGGACAGCTATATAAGGCAATATACAAGCATTATGAGTGCAGTGGTGCAGTGGTTAGAGTGAAGTACTGCAGGCTACTTCTGCTGACTGCTGGCTGACTGCAGTATGTCAGTTCAAATCTCACCACGCTCAAGGTTGACTCAGCCTTCCATCCTTCCAAGGTTGGGAAAATGAGGACCTAAATTATTGGGGGCAATATGCTGACTCTTTAAATCACTTAGAGAAGTGGTATATAAGTCTAAGCGCTAGTGCTATAAAATAAAATGATGATATTTTATTCCCTATAAAAACAATCATTTAAATATGGACAATCATTATTAAAATAAAATATCATTTTAAAAAACATAGTATACTAATCACAAACAGTGAGAGTAAGTTTGATAACCATATATCAACCAGGACCCATCTCAAAATGTAACCAGATTACAGACTTTGTGTTTTAAAAACAAGGGAATCTGCCTAATTCTGTTCTTATAACTTGCTCGTGCTTCTGTTCCCAAATCTAAATAATTTAGAATAAAGTTTTTCAGGATCCAACCTGAGTTGGTCACCAGGACCAAAGGTTTTATGCTTTTAAGCTTATAGGGTCAGGCTAGAACCCATCATGTGTTGTATTTATATTGTTCCTTGTGTGTAGCTTTTAACTGTTAAGTAGGGTGTTTTAATGGCTGGAAGAATAAACCTTTGGTCCCAATAATTCACCCAGATTGAATCCTGCAACATTATCCTGGGACATGTATATTTACTTTCATTGCTAAAGTTTTTCAATCACCGCCTTTTAAGGAATAATGGAAACTGTACTTTAAGCAGTTGCAGCCATACCTGGATTTCATCCCAGTCTGAAGATGGGATTTGCAAGTGGAGTCAAGCCAAATGCTTTGAATGAAATACTATAGGTGGAATGTTCCACCATGTTCCTACTACAAATGTACTAAGACTCCAATTCTTAGAATTTCCCAGCCAGATGCTGACTCGGGAATTCTGAGAGTTGCACTGCTGACCTATCTAGAGAGTATTAACTTGTAGAAGGATTTATCTGAAAAATCCCAAAGTCTAATAGAGGTCAATGTTGCAATGTTGCCAGGCATATAGGTCAATGTTGCATATCTCTTGTTTGTTCATATGGACAAGTTCCAGATGCACATATTCATAGCTATGAGTAAACCCTCTGGATTAAGGTCAGCCTTGGGTTAAAATCCTGATTGGGTGGGGGAGGGAGGGGGGAAGGGGGGTAACCTTAGTTCAGTGATAAGTACAAATGTTTGGATTGCAGAAGGCCTTATTAGATCCCTACCAGTTAAAAACAATCGGTAGAAAATAGTAGATGAAATGGAGGACTTTTGCTAAGAACTTGACAATGGTTACTAGCCTGAGTAAAAATGGACTAGATGAAAAATAAAGTCATTTTGAACAATTCTACCACAAAGGTAAGAAAATTCACTGAACCGTAAACCATATGTTGTAAGACTACACTACTTTTATCATTTGCTAACAAACAAACAAACGAAAAACTGCTCAGGAACAAAATACAATGACTGTATTAATAGGAGTGCTGCTATATTCCATACTAGGGGCACTAGATGCCAGGTTCTTTCCAGATATAATCCAATTCTACTTGAGCATCTGTAAGATAGCTCTGAGTAGAATCTGACTATCTAAGCCTTGCCAGTATTTGAATATACCGTACAGTGTCCCCCACCTCCTGTGAGGACTCTATCAAGGCTCCCCTTCTGCAGAAGCAAATAGATCAGTTTCCTTGTTATAAAATATTCAAAAAACCTGCTAAGACTTGCTTTTTTAAACCAGCATTCAGGGCTTTAAAGAAGCAATAAGAATTTCCTTGAGGTGTATAGAGATACCTCCTTTTTGCTTGTTTTCATTGGTGTTGGTAATATATGTATATGTTTATGTACGCATTTTTATTGTTTGAACTACTATTGTTATGCAGGACCTCAATATTGTTACACCGATTTGTAAGCCACTTAACTTTGACTGAAGCAACATAAAATTAAATAAATAAATAAAACAATAGATTGAGTTTAAAGCCTCGGTTTATCGACTGTTTCACAACTAAGCTACAACATGTGAGTTCAGACAACTTGCTGCATCAAAATCAACAAACTGTGTTGTGTTTACTGTGATGGTGAGAATCCAGTTATACTACCCAAATTATTCTGATTAACTAATACATGAAGAAATGAAGAATGATTCTCGGCTACTCAATAAAATGTGTTCTAACAATGTGTTGGAGAATTATGGTAGCAAAATATCTGACAATAAGAGTGTAAAAATTATATGCTTTCATATTCAAGAAAAAAAGAAATACAGATAATCCTTCACTTACAACAGTTCATGTAGTGACCATTCAAAGTTACAACGGCACACAAAAAAGTGACTTATGACTGTTTTTCACACTTACAACAGTTGCAGCATCCTGATGGCCACGGGATCAAAATTCAGACACTTGGCAACTGACTCATGTTTGACAGTTGCCATGTCCAGGAGTCATGTGATCATCTTTTGTGACCTGTGGATTCTCTTAACAACTGGGGAAAGAAAGGTTGTAAAATAGGGCAAAATTCACTTAACAACTGTCTCACTCAGCAGCAGAAATTTTGGGCCCATTTATGGTCGTACATTGAGGATTACCTGTACGTACTTTCATAGGAGTTTCATTAGGGTGGGATTCAAATTTTTAACAACCGGTTCTATGGGTGTAGCTTAGGTGATGGGCGTGGCTTGGTGGTCATGTGACTAGGTGGACATGGCTTGGTGGTCATGTTATTAGTTGGGCGTGGCCAACTCAATATCACTCACATCGAGGCACGCATCTCCTCGCCTGGCCTCTCATGACTGTGGGGATGCTGCAACAGCTGTAAGTGTGAAAAATGGTCATAAGTCACTTTTTTCATTGTAACTTTGAATGGTCACTCCACACAAGCAAAGTACCAGCAAAGGAGGGGAAAAAAACTCCAGAGACGTTCCTGAGAGAGGAAGTCTAGTCCTGCCAAGAATGTAATAAGGATTAACGGAGAGGCAGTTTCTGTAAGCAACACCAGAATGTTTCCTTCCTACCTTCCTCACAGGATTAGGCCAGTAATTTCTTCTAACAACCGGTTCTAAAGAATAGGTGTGAACTGGTAGAATCCCACCCCTGAGTTTCACTGATTATTGTCCGAGCCTGAATTGCATGTAAATTGCATTCTTGCAAATCCATTACTTCGCTATATTTCGATTCTACCACACAATTTCAGGAAATCATATTAGCATAAAAATCCCTGGCTAACTGATTATCAACCTGGGAAAAGTTGATCATGATATTTTTTAGCTAGAACCCCATATTTTTACTCCCATTCACAGCTATTGAAATTATTGTGATTAACAGTAGAAGTCCACTTACATACATTCACATACAGCTTACGATCACAACTTGGAACACAATTTCTATTTCTGAGCAAGGTGATTGTTAAGTGAGTTGCACCTGATTTTATGATCTTTTTTTTTTCCAGGCAAATCAATGCAGTTCAGTGAATTACATGGTCAGCTTCTTCTATTGAATGTGCTTGTCAGAGCCAGCTGGGAAAGTTTGTTGTGATCCGTCAACAGCCTGCAGAGCTGGCAGCAGAGTCGGACAGAGGGGAGGAACATGGGCCAGTCCTGGAGTCTGGGGAGGGCTCAGACGAGGGATCTGTGTCTGACACAGAGATGGGGCCAGGGCCATCTGAGAGTTATGTGCTGACTCCGAAGCCTCGAGAATCTGACATCAAGGAGGCAGAGGAACAGGGGGAGCTTGTTCCCAGTGCACACTTGCGCAGAACTGCCAGAAGGCAAGAACAGTTAAGACAAAAGGGGAGACTTGGGAGTAAGGCTTGGAGATGATTGGCTCCTCCCATAAGACATAAAGGAGGAGCAAAGGACATGAGCCTTTGCAGGAAGCAACTTGTTCGTTCTGATCAGTTTAAATTCTGAAGCTCCATATTGAATTTGTGCTTCGTTTAGCCTTGTACAGCTAATTGGCAATTTAATCATTGGCAGCATTTCAAGGGAAATAAAGCCTTATCACAGAAAAGACTGTAGCAAACTTCTGTTGGACTATTCACAAACTGTTTGGGACTCATTACGGGCTGTGAATGCATATAATTCCAGAGCCACTGAAACACAAAGAGGGTTTGGGGGTGTGATTGTTACTGCCTCAGGAAGCCTTGGTCAGAACAACATTGTAAATAGTGTTCACATAAGTACATGCCCATTGCCAAGCACCCCAAATTTTGATCATGTGATTTTGGATCATAAGTGTGTGCACCTCTTGTTGGTCACTTTTTGTCCAGTGTAGTTGTAATATTGAATGGTTGATAAATGAATCAATCAATCAATCAATCAATCAATCAATCAATCAAGGATTATCTGTACAAAGATGTGAAGCTGTTCGGACTTACAACCAGGCTTTAAAAATAACCCTAACTGGATGAGACACACTGCATGTTTAGCCTTAGCTTTCTATCTTCAAAAAAGAGAGATTCATGCTACTTCATAAGCATTCAGACTGCAAAAAAGTATTTTATGTATGCTTTAAGATATAAGATAAACAGGTACACATATAGATTGGGTGAAACCAGGCTTAATAGCAGTAACTGTGAGAGGGATCTTGGAATCTTAGTGGACAACCAATTAAATATGAGCCAACAGTGTGCAGAGGCAGTCATAAAAGCCAATGCAATCTTAAATTACACTAGCAGAGGGATACACTCAAGATCAAGTGAGGTACTAATACCACTCTGTAAAGCCTTAGTCAGACCACACCCAGAATACTGCATCCAGTTTTGGTCACCACACTCTAAAAAATATGTTGAGACTATGGAAAAAGTGCAGAGAATAGCAGCCAAGATGATTAGGGGACTAAAACATGCAATAAACAGTTGCAGGAACTGGGCATGGCTAGTCTAGCAAAGAGAAGGATCAGGGGAGACATGATAGCAATGCTCCAATATCTGAGGGGCTGCCACAGGGAGGAAGGGGTCAAGTTATTTTCTAAAGCACCTGTAGGCCAGACAAGGAATAATGGATGGAAACTGAACAAGGAGAGATTCAACCTGAAAATAAGAAAAAAATTTCTGACAGTAAGAGCAATCAACCAATGGAACAGCTCACTTTCAGAAGTTGTGGGAGCTCATCACTGGAAGCTTTCAAGAAGAGACTGGACTGCCATCTGTCAAAAATAGTGTAGGGTCTCCGGCTTGGGTGGGAGTGGTGGACTAGATGACCTGCAAGTTCTCTTCCAACTCTGTTTATCTGTCAGGTGCAATCAATAAAAACACCCACCTTGAAAAATTGTTGTGGAGAGAAGCAGTAGTGGTTGAGCAGCAATTCACTATAGTACTGCAAAAAATTTCAAATTTTGCAGCGCTAGTAAAAAAACAAAAACCCAAGAGTCTGGTAGCATCTTTTCAGGTTTGTAACATTTATTCAAAGGCGTATGCTTCTGTGAGCAAAACCAGACTCCTATTTTGGGCAACAATAGATTACAAGAGCACTTCTCCTACAATGCTTTGCAATATGAGACTTGCCAGTTGATACATGAATTTGTATAAATCCTCTGCATATTAAAACTATTATTCCCACTGGGTCAAGGTTGGACTGGGCAAGGAATTAATATACCACTTAATTTTAATAATTAAATCTTAATTATTACAAGAGGTTCTCTAAGCACATTACAGCCACCACTTGTCCAGCCTTGCATAAATCAGGCAACATGAACATGCTATCCAAATTCACTTCTACTTTGCCAAGGTCTACCTGCAGCCAAGGTTTTGAGAATGCTCTCTCTTTTTAAGCTGCTTATGACCCCCCCCTCTCTCCAGGCTGGCCTTTGACTAAAAATCTGACAACTACTGCATTATTTCCGTAGCAGAATTCTGCTCCAATGCTCAAACACCAAATAGGTTGAACAATATTTAATATATAACATGTTACCTTTTTCTCAGAGAGAAGGAGTAGAATTTAAATGGCAGACTTATCAAAAGAATAAAAACCACACCATTCCAAGGTTTTGAAAGATTAAGAACTTTACAGTAGTTTTTCCTGCCAGGGTCAGCATGAATCCATACCTTTGAATTACATTTTAAAATGACAAGCCTCTTGATTTGATTGCAATATGGAAAGTGGGGGGTGGGGATGGAAGAAAATTTTAAATATGCACAAAAATATATCCTATATATAGGCCTACCCTTGGTCTCCTTGGAAAAATGCAATTGCACAAACACCAATTCTAAAATATTCTGGCCAATGATTAGAGAAATTGCTTTAGATAGAATATTGATTTCCTTGGGAAGCAAGGATAGCACAGAATATCATATCCTATTGTGCTATAACTTTTATATGCTAACAAAATATATTTTATGCCTTTTTCCCATGTCAGAAAAGATCTGGGATAAAGGAAATAAAGTATATGTTATTTATTTACTGTCTAACTCCCATTCCAGTGTAATGTTCAAGATAATAGAATTTTATTTGATATGATACATACCCAGCATATGTTGTTGAAGCTTCTGTAAGCTTTATGGATTTCCTTGTATTGTTATATATCAGAATTACCATGAATAAATTTTAAAGTGTTACATGTCTTTCTTTTTAAACATCCATGAATAAATTTTAAAGTGTTACATGTCTTTCTTTTTAAATATCCATGTTGTAGTATTTCAGATGTGAAGCACATAGAATCTCACTTTTCTCCCTAACCTTGACACATTCTTATTTACCACTATTATACTATTTTTTAAAAATGCAAGTGTTCTTCTGATTACATTGCCTTTGATGAGATAGATGATAGCTCACTAGCTAGAACAGATGATGAAAGACAGATGATAGATGATAACTCACTAGCTAGAGACGGACAGATAGATGATATAGATGATAGCTGACTAACTAAATGTTAGATCGATTGATCAATGGATAGATGGATGGATCCACACAAGATTCAGAATCCATCAGTTCAGAGAACACTTGTTTGGCACTTGGATACCTCAGAATGGAATACATTCTTGCATGTGTGTGTAATTTAGGGACACATCTTCTGGACCTTGCTCTTAAAGACCATTTCCAATTGCACCAATGTTTCCACTTTTGTTGCTTTGTGGGATAAATACTTACTTAGTTTCATGTTCATGTAACATTATTGGCAATTCATTAAAAAGGAAAACCATGGGAGTTTTCACTGTTGCAACAGCATCTGTTTCTATAATACCGTGAAAAAATTAATTTGTCTGATTGATTTCTGTAAGGCTAGGTGGATAAGATATTAGGAATAAATACCTGTCTCATCCCATGATTACTATTATATTCCCGATTGAGGCAGATGACAACTATAATCCAACCAGCTGAAAGGCAGCAGAACACTTACTGTTATTTAACTAGCATATTGGTTAAAATTAGGCTTTATTTTTTAAAAAAAGAGTATAAAAACCACACTGGTTGTAGCCTAGTTCTTTCCCTATATTCTATCACAGATCCTCATCAAGGCTCTGCAATGAACAGATCTGAAAGTGGAAAGGTGATTGACAGCTTACAGAGGCAATTGCATCCCATCGGTTGCCACCTTCTTAAAGATGCTGCTTCTTTGAGCCCAGGTGCAAAATTCTAGGGAAAGATCTATTAATAAAAATGCTGAGAAGTACAGCGTATAGCTCATCTGTGCTCCAAAACAACCTTTCCCCTTCAAATCTGGATCACTAGGCAGACAGAGTCCCCATTCTACAGGAAAAAACATTGCTGATCCATGCTACATAATGCAGTGTTGCCAATCTGGTTCCTTCGGGTGTGTCAGGGATACAGACCTTCAAATTCCCAGCCAGCACAGCTGCTGACTCTTTTGCATGCATCTAGTCTTCTAAACTTACATCCTAGCTTGCAATTTTTTTTCTTTTTGAATAAGAGATAATAGCTGGTTATCCTTTTTTTCACCTCATTGAAGCTAATGGGAGCTCTCTGTTTAAGATCAAAAACAGAGTTTATTTAAACAGCTTAAAACTCCTTATATAATGGAGAATTGCAGTACAGTTTGCATCACATTGTTCTGTAATTCTCTCATTTCTTTTTTGCTCTGTTCTACTTTCTTGAAAAAGGGACTGCAGAAATATAACGTGAGGCACTTGGGAAATGTAGAACTTTGGAACAATAGGAATTTTCAAGCTGTTGTCGGATCAGCATAATCTGTATAAACTTTGCTAGTTTACAGTTTTGAGGAAGGAGAAAAAGCATATTTTAAAATACCAAATGCTGCATTTTTAAAAAATCTTATTTGGACTTTGTAGAATTAACTACTTTTCAAGTGTGGTTAGCAAGCATGACCTACAGATCAGGTTACAAATAATTTCTCATTCTCTAAACTTCTAAATAGGGCATTCAAATGACAAAAAAGCACTCTGGGTTATTTATGTAACCATCCACCTATGAAGCAAGGAACTTCATCAATTATATTTACATATTTATCATGAGAACAATTTACAATGAAACTATGGCCTTGACTTACAACCAGAACTGAGCCTAACATTTTTGTTGCTAAGTGAAACATTTGTTAAATGAATTTTATGACCTTTCTTGCCACAGTTGTTAAGCAAATCACTGCAGTTGTTAAGTTAGTAACACGGTTATTAAGTAAATCTGGCTTCTCCACTGACTTTGTTTGTAAGAAGGTCACAAAAGATGATCACATGACCACGGGACACTGCAACAGTCATAATTATGAGTCAGTTAACTAGTTTCTGAATTTTGATCACATGACTGTGGGCATGCTGCAATGGTTGTGTGAAAAATGACCATGTCTCTTTTTTCAATGCAGTTGTAACTTTGAATGGTCACTGAATGAACTGTTGTAAGTAGAGGACTACCTGTACATGGTCAGGCCAAAGGGAGCTTTTTCCCAGCTGAAGTTTTTGCACTAGTTGCAATCATACCTAGCCCAGCATGCCCTGCAACAGTATCTCATGCCTTGACCACCAGGTAGTTGGAGTACTGCAAAACTCTCTATGTAGGGCAGCCTCTGGAGACAACTTGGAAATTGCAAGCAGATTAGAATGTAGCAGCCAGACTGCTGGAAGGTAAATTCTACTACAGGTAGCCCTCGACTTACAACAGTTCATCTAGTGACCATTCAAAGTTACAATGGCAATGAAAAAGGTGACTTATGGCCATTTTTCACGCTTACAACCATTGGGTATCCCCATGGTCATGTGATCAAAATTCAGATGCTTAGCAACTGACTCATATTTATGACAGTTGCGGTGTCCCAGGTTGCAATCACATTTTTACAAGCAAAGTCAATGTGGAAAGCCAAATTCACTTAACAACTGTATTACTAACTTAACAACAGCAGTGATTCACTTAATAACTGTGACAAGAAAGGTCATAAAATGGGACAACATTCACTGTCTTGCTTCGCAAGAAAAAGTTTGGGCTCAATTGGGGTTGTAAGTTGAGGACTACCAGTGCTGCAGGATTGGCTGATTTTGAGGTTGCTGGGCTGATTAATCAAAAGTCTTCTGGATGTATAAAGAAATGTGGGGAAAAATATAAAATATATAATATTACACATTTTAATGGCTGCTAGAATTGCCTACACTCAATGTTGGAAGCACAATTATATACCATCAGATGAATTGATCATTCAAAAAATAATGGTGTATGCTGAGATGGATAAATTAATCCTGATGTTACGAGAGAAAGAGGACTCTGAATATTATAGAATTTCAGAAAAATGGTATGATTGGATTGAATTAAGACAAATGGATGATGAAAGAATTGATGATAAACAACCTATAGATTAAAGGTTTACATTCGCATAAATTGTATATATTTGTAAATAAGCACAAAATAGAAGTTTATGAGATAGATGTCACATACTGTTAATGTCCTAATATGTATATTTTTGGTTCAGTTTTTAAAGATATAAAAGACTAATAATGTATATTAAAAAAGTCTTCTGGATTCAAATCAAAGTATTGGTCATTGCTTATAAAATCCCATTAAATTGCACACTTGAATACAATCAGATGTCACCTTACCAGTCTTGATTCTGCCTATTTAATCTGAACAAAGCTCTGCTGAGAAACCTCCTCCAAAAGAAATACCTAGGACCAGGTTTAAATGGGAGGCTTCCTTGAATATGTTTCCCAGAGCTCTGTGTGGGACCTCCCCTCTTTGCATTCCTCAAAGTGATTACAGGTACTCCTTGTTTAGCAACCACAATTGGAACCAACAACTTAGTCACTGAGTGAAATTGCAACTGTGCTTATCTTACTTCCGTTTTCCTTTGCTCTGTAGATTTGCAATGGTCGTAAGAGTAAAGATTGGCAGAAAAGTTACTTTTTCCTCACTACTGAAACTGCAAACAGTCGTTAAATGAGGCAGTGGCTAAACAAGGACTATGTGTAAAACATTTTTAGTCCATTTAAGGGTAGGGTGCTAATTGGTTGACTGTGGGTGATGTAGTGCCCAGTGTGTCAGAATTGGGGTTGTATACAAATACAGTAAATAAATGTTGTAAATGGATGTTGGATAACCTTTTGTCTGAAGTTGTGTCGGGTTTTGTGCCTAGGCAGGGGGCTGGACTAGAAGACTTCCAAGATCCCTTCCAACTCTGTTATTCTATTCTAAATATTACCATCCTAGGTGAGAAATGTTCATTGAGGCATGTCTGGAAGTTGAGTCGTGGCAATTGGACTTCTTTTCTTGTTGGTTTGAGATGTTTCACTGCCCCCATCCAAGTGGCGTCTTCAGTCAGAACAAGTCAGTGAGGGGAATCTGAGTAGGCAGAGAGTCGTTGGAATGTACCAACTCCTAAAATTCTTGGAGGTATTTCTACTCCAACTTCTTCCCCAAAGTACATGACGGTAAGTTGATGAAGATTCTCAGTCATTCAGGTAGAATTATCTTGTATAAATTGATTCTTGGCAACTGGATTTATTTTCTTGGTTTGAGATGTTTTGCTGCCCATCCAAGCAGCTTCTTCAGTCTGAAGAAGTCAGTTAGGAGAATCTGAGTAGGCAGAGAGTCGTTGGAATGTGCCAACTCCTAAAATTTTTAGGAGTGCTCCTGCACTGATTTCAGGACTTCTTCCCCAAATGTGTGGTAATATGTTGATGAAGATTTTCAGTCATTCAGGCAGAATTGTCTGGAAGTTGAGTCTCAGCAACTGGATTTATTTTCTCTCCCTACTCAAATTCCCCTAAACAATTTGTTCAGATTGAAGAAGCTGCTAGGATAGGCAGAGAAACGTCTCAAACCAACAAGAAAATAAGTCCAGTTGCCATGACATAAGTTTCAGACAATTCTACTTGGATGATTGAGAATCTTCATCAATTCATTAAGATATGTGCTCCCTGGGGTTTTAATTTTAATTTACAATAAATGAAAAGGATGCAGAGGTTGCATCTAAGCAACATATTTCTTTTTTCCTAGAGATATTTTATGGCTAATATTTAAAAAGTAACAATTTCTAACCCTAACCTTAACAAAAACAGATACATAATAAAGATGTCATGAACTTAATACTTTTACCATGCCATGCCTTGTCAAAAGAGTTTTATCAAGATGGTTTTTTAGCCTTCTTTTTTTTTTTAGCCAACTTGGCCGGGCCTTATCTGCATTTTTAAAATTAAATTTGGATGATTCCGTCCAACTATATGGCCACTATAGCAGGGAGAGTAGAGAAAATCTGGAGTGTGTGGGAGAGAAACACTGAGGAATGTCAACATAACCTTGGTTTTAATTGGATACAAGAAAATGCAAGAAATGAAATCAAACAATCTGAATTGGTGTATAAGGAATTCTTTACTGATCTTTAATGCAGCCTTTAGACAAGGCATGGTTTTTTTTTATTGTTGTTGTTGCTGTTGAAAAGGGCGTATCAGCTGTTGAATTCCTGACCTGGGGTACCAGGTGGGGTGGTGTCAACAATAAACTGTAGGAGATGACCAAATTGAGCCCGAGGGAAGGTTAAAGTGTGTCACCAGTCTTGAGTCCCTTTGTGCTCACAAGAAGTCTAAGTTCCACACTCCTTTAATTCCACTGACTCTTATTTACTGCCAATTTGCTTTGACCATTAATAGGTCAGATTCTTGTAAATAGTGTTAGAATGCAATAAACCTGTAGTCATTTGAGCCACCTTGCTTACTGATTTCTGACCGTTACAATACAATGGACACTCACCTCCCCCAAAATAGGAGAATTTATTTCTGACCCAAAACAAAAGTGCTATTAACTCATTTTTACAGCATTTTATTCTACTTTACAGCAGGACTCTTAAGTTCAGAATTGCAGCAGGATCTTTCAGTTCAAAACCAAGACATTTTGTCTTGCTCTACTTAGGGGCAAAGAGAATAATATGCATAATTAGAAACCAAATCCCCTGAGAAATGAATCTTGTATTCTATAATATTTCACAGATGAAATTAAATACTAGTAATTTCCAGTTTCTACAGCATAAATTTCTGATAATTTGCTTTTGCACCTGCATCTACAGTATGCTGTGTTATTTTACTCTGCAATGGAATACCTTGATCTTGGTTATTGTTTTAAAATTAAATTCTGACTTTATTTTTTAATCTAAAAATTCACGGGGGGGGGGGCATAATTGTCTTAGAATCAGTTAAGCTAAGTTCTATTTACATTTTCCAAATGGAACCTTAATTTGCATTCTCATCCCCTTCAACATTTTTTCACATTTTTAAAAAACTCCAACTATGCTGCCAATGCCTTCCCAATTATATATTGTAGAAGATCTACTTTATGCATGCACCCTCAGTCATAAAGTTGGAAGGACCATCTAATCCCCAATCCAAATTAAACCATAATAGATAACTGTTTATGCCTGAAAACATCCCAGTAATTGGTTTCATTGTATCTAAATCACTCTTATTGTTAGGAATATTTCTTTTTCTAACATTCAACTAGAATTTCTCTTCCTGCTGCTGCTGAACTTTTGTATTTCTTAATTTGCTACTTCACCAACAATTCTCAGCATTCTTCAATTACTTTTAATCAACATTTGCTGGACGAAGTCCAATCTTCCTTTATAATCCAGTTCTTTAAACTCAACCGGAAACGCCAAACTAAAGTATATGAAAAAATAGCACTAAAATCATGCCATAGATATGCTGTAGTAGAACTATAAGGGGAGGGGGGAGTATAGAAATAATTGTTCAGCTCCAATCTGGCATAGATTTAGGCTGCTTTGATTTTATACAAATCAGTGAGATTTTATCTGCCTATGCATAAAACTGAACTTCTTCAATGCTACTAATAGAATATCTTTTCTCCTTGTAAAATATTACAGGCAGTGTTTATTTCTTTGCATCTTCAAAATATATTCCGGTAGATGGATGTCTTAAGACCCTGTCACACTGCCCAACGGATGCAAAACGTTTGTAAAAAGGACACAGCAGACGATAAAAATGTTCCATCCGTTGTTATCCGCTGTCAAAAGGGGCAAAAATTTGCATAAGCAGAGCGGATAACACGGAAAGGAATGGACGGGGGGAGGACGCAGAGTGGATGGAAGCGGATGCAGAGCGGATGCATAGAGGATGCGTAGAGGATGCGTAGATGATGCGTAGAGGATGCAGAGCGGATGCGTAGAGGATGCAGAGCGGATGCGTAGCGGATGACGCGGATGCGTAGCTGCATCCGCTTTCATCCTTTCTCCGTCTGTGCTACTAACGCTGTGCGTCCGTTCCACTTCCTCCCTGTGTCCGTTTACCGCTGGAACGGATTTGAGTTGCGCGGATGCACAGCGGATGCCTAGCGGATATAGTGGATGCGTAACGGATGCAAAACGGATGCCTAGCGGATGCAGAACGGATGCATTGGATACATTTTCCGCTCAAAAGTTTTGAGCAGCTCAAAACCCTCTGAGCAGATGAAATGTCAACAGACGGATGCTGGACGGATAGAGAGGAAGCAAAACGGAGGCAGTGAGTACAGAACGGATACATCGCGTTAACCAACGGATGGCAAGTGTTTTTCTCCGTTTTACATCCTCTTTCCATCCGTTGGTGCAGTGTGACAGGGGCTTTACTCAAAACCTTGCCTCTTAAAACCAGGAACTGGTGGGATTGGAAGTAATTATTGGGGAGCTGCTAAAAGAAAATTGTCACAAGAGATAGTTAAAGTGCTCCTATTCTGGATTCCAGCCATAAAACATGACCTTTTCTAGGATGCTCATATACTTAGGGGACCACTCATATAATTATGTATTATTACCAATAGAAATGGCAATATGTTTAAAATAAAATGGAGACATAAAATGCAGGCTATAATAAGGCCATGATCTAAATCAGAATTTTGGCATAGGAACAAGAGAGCTTTAATCTTCCATGTACTATCTGCATTGGGAAAATAGATGCCATATGTTCTTCTAGGATCATTTTTTACCAATGCAAAGAGGAGAAGAAGACCTCAAATCACAACAGGAATCACAGTTGAGAACAAAGAACTAAATTCTGCTCCTAACTGTGCCTGGCTCTCCAATCCTTGTGATTCAGGTTCAGTTATTGATCAAATTTCACTACTAATAAAGGATTACTTCCACATTATGTCCTTGTCCCTTGGATCCTTGTGCCTTGGTATAGTTGTGCCTTCGATAAAATAATTTCTTGGATCTCTCCTTAAAGCTGTTTTTCTTAAGGTCTTATGCAAGTAAGTAAGAAAGTTTTGGAGATCAGCTACACAGTTGATGTACTCTTCCATGTGCAGGGCCAATGCTGTCTTTTGCCATACTGAGGTCAACACTTAAAAATGAATTTACAATTAAATACATAAACTACCCAGCATATGTGGGGTTTTTTGGCAGCAATTTTTGTGGGGAATTCTAATATTGGTTTTATTAAAAGTTATATTGTCATAAGGAAAAAGCAGTCAAAGAGGATTTTGAATTTGAAAGCAAATTTGAAATGTTATACCTTAAAAGCATGAAATAATAGCTTCATATACACAATATCAATTAAACACCAAAACAGTCAGAATGGAAGCCTTCCATAAAAACTGAGCTAAATAAAAGTAAAGACTTAAAACAACCATCACCATCACCTAGCAGCATTAGAAAACTGTCAATCAAGCTCTGACTTGACAGCACCAGGCTCTCAGAAATGAAGCTGGGTGCACGTCAGTGAGCAAAACATTTTGAAAGAGGGTCGCATAATGAAGGAGGCAGAGTTGTAAGCTTTCACAGATTTTACATCAGCAAAAGAGAAGATATGGAACAAAAATTTCAGTTTTAAAGAAGTAAATGATAGAAATAATCAGCCTCCAGTCTATGTTGCAAAGTAAATCAATTAATACAGGGCAACCAAAATTCCATGGACCACATTTTCAGAATGGTTGACTTGGTTATTGTTAGTTTTTGTTAAAATGGGAGGCCTGTGTAAAGGCTTCCTCAAGCTGGAAAAAAGCATCTGGGGATTGTATAAGAAACATGACAATGAGGTTAACTTTCCTGACTCAATTATTTTCTTGATTAAAAGCTATTATGAAGTCCTTGGTGCTCTTTTAGACACTTTTCAATTCCCAGTTAGGTATCATCTTACCATTCCTTCCTTGCAATAATAAGCTTGAAAAAGGAAAGTCAAATTCCAAACCAAACTACTTTAAATAAATCCCAGAATTAAAAAGGTATATGAGCCCAAATGGGTTATCAGCAAGTCCACCCATCCACTATTTACTGTAGAAGCTAATATCCTACAGAAAGGACTCAACTGCAACACACATTATGCCAATCAGTTGGAATTCTTTGCAGCCTTAGAAGAAACATTGAAAACCACAGGACTT
The DNA here is from genome assembly GCA_004320025.1 of Laticauda laticaudata. NCBI lineage: Eukaryota > Metazoa > Chordata > Lepidosauria > Squamata > Elapidae > Laticauda > Laticauda laticaudata. The sequence goes on along the minus strand of BHFT01073649.1, from coordinate 8,909 downwards.
CCCACAGAGATCCAATAAAACATAAGACATACAATCATACCACAAACTTAGAAGAAGACTCTCATCTATTATCATCTTCTATTATTTGGTTTTTGATTTTCTGGCGGTACTACAGTAGGGAGCTGATAAAATATTCACTCCCCTCTGTGAGATGTCCAAGCTTTTTTGTAAGTTCTTTAGCTGTACTGAAGTTCTCAACAATATAGATAGTCCTTGACTTATACCATTTCATTTAGAGACTGTTCAAAGTTACAATGACACTGAAAAAAGTGACTTATGACATGCAACCGGTGCAATATCCCCATGGTCATATGATCAAATGTGATCAAAATTCAGGCACCTGGCTCATAATGACGATAGTTACTCATAATTACGATAGTTGCTGAGGTGAAATGATAACCTTTTGTGACCTTCTGACAAGCAAAGTCAATAAAGAAGCTAGCTGTACTTAATAACCATGTTACCAACTTAACAACTGCAGTGATTCACTTAACAACTATGGCAAGAAAAGTTGTAGAATGGGGCAAAACTCACTTAACTGTCTTGCTTAGCCTTCCCTCTCTTCCTCTCCCTCCCTCCCCTTCTCCCTTTCTCTCTCATCTTTTAAGAATACAATACATATAATACAACTTTGTCTCTCTGACCTCCTTTCCCTAGGAACTGGAGTCTGTTAACATGAAGCCTTTTTTGATTATCCCAGCCTTCCCTCTGTTTTTCCCAGGAGAATAGGGAGTTAATAAATCTTACTTATAAAATTTTATTGCTAATAATAATTCTAATAACAAGTACCAACATTGCCAAGCCACAAGCAAGAATTTAAACTCGTTTTCACTATAACTGTAAATTTGTCTAGTGACAAGACAGATTTTAGTGATTATTACAAAGATCACAGATAGGATGAAATATGCTAAGCTATTTCACAGAATAGAATATACTAGCAACCTGCAGTTGTCTGAGAATAATTCTGCCCTGTTCATATCTGTTCATAAAACTAGGATTAGTACGTGACATTTTTCTGTCTAAAGAGGATACTTTCTCCTTGTATGTACAACATGCAAATACACTTCTTTCAGCACAGGAGATGTGCATCATACCTTGTACTGGAGAACAGGCTTAATATGGAGGGCTAGAAAAGTTATTGGCATACAAAGTAAGTTCTTCAAGCATACCACTGGTATTCCCCGCCTACTACTTTAAATAGCCATGCATTCTTTTAGTAGAACTAAATTGTTGTGGTGTTTTTTTTAAAGAATACTTGTACAACCTTTTTAACCACAGTATAAAGGCTCGTTTACCTTTTCTACAACTGTAGAAAATTATATTACTGGCAGCCCACCTCTTATAAGAAATGCTGAAGGTATGGAACTGATTCATGTTCCAGCTTGTTCTTAACCATGTAATCTTAGTGGGTAACCTTGGATAAGTCGCTGTCTTTCACATCAACAGACAAAACTAGATCAGGGAATGCTATGTACACTGCTTTTTGGTCCTGGAGGAAGTATATGATAATAAGCATGGTTTTTCTTCCTGGTGTTTTCCCACAAGTCCAGAGTCTGCTTTGTTCAGATTAACTGAGCACTGATCCATCTGGTTGCAAAGGGAATTGACTGGCCTGCTTCTTGCCTGTGTTTGATCATCGTTGGCTGAGAAAGAGAGACTGGTCCAAAGTCACCCAGCCAGCTTTTATGCCCAAGGTGGAACTAGAATTCAGTCTCCTCGTTTCTAACGTGGTGCCTAAACTATTAATTCAAACTGGCTCTCAAACAGAGGTGAGCTGCTACCAGATCATACAAACTGGTAGTTAAGATTCTGTGCAGTTCGGCACACCAGTGAACCCCACCACTGGCTGGCCTCGCCCCTGCTCATTTTTTGGCCTGTTGCTTGGACCATTTTTGGGCCAAAAAACAGGCTGAAAATGGCCAGAAATCCCTGCCCAAAACAGGCAGGGGTGGGGCCAGCCAGTGGTGGGATTAACCCCAACCAGCTGAATTCTACCTCTGCCTTTGAGGTGAGTGGCTGGGAGGCGGGGCTGAGTGTGATGAATGAGATTACCCACCCAGTCACATGACCAACTGGCCACACCTACCCAGCCAGAGAACTGGTAGTTAAATTATTCCAATCCTACCAAATGGTGTATGATATAAATACAAATAACAAATGCACTACTTATGGGCCACAAAACTGAAAAAGCCTCATTCCATGTCACTTGATCTGACTTTTGGAGTATAAAGGGGGGAAAATATAGCATTCTAATCGGTAGCATTTCATGAAAGAACCCAATTGATCATCTAATAGAAACACTTAGTCAAAGGTTAGGAAATTTTTTCATGTTTGAGGATCATATGACACCATAATGGCCAGAAGCTAGACAGACAGACAAATGGAGGGAGGGAGGGAGGGAGGGAGAGAGAGAGAGGGAGAGAGAGAGACTGAGACTTAGAAGCAACTGAGCCAACTTTTGGCTCTCTCCCTTTATATGTGCTCAGCATGATTTCAGCACTATATTTTTATTACATTAAGTCAAGCTAAGAAGTTGTGACAAATGGATAATTTAACACTAGGTCTCAGAAGACCCAAAAGTGATTATTTCCTGAGTTCAACTATCTATTCAAAGCAATGAAAAAAATCCTGATGATTTAAGATATGCATGCGCACTCAGACTATGACTTGCTACAAGAGTTACATTTAACTGCAAAATCAGTTGCAGAGTTAGAAATACAAAATGAATAAAACAATGAAAGTTCTGTGCGAATGTCATAAATGTAATATATACACTGGTACCTTGGTGCTTGTGCTTAATTGGTTCCGGGAAGCATGATGAGTACTAAAAGGATGAGTGTCATGTGACTTACTACATGACCCTTTGTTTTGTCTGGGAAGGACTTCCTATCCGTCCCCTTTTCTATGTCAGTGATCTTTCCAGCATGGCCGACTTCCCGTCACCCTTGGCAGCTATCCCCTTGCTTCCTTTTGCAGCACATCAAGTACCAAACAAAGATGAGCACTGGGACATTTTCGTGTCAAAATGTTTCAAGAACCAAATTCAATGAGTTTTGAAGCAGTAGAGTACTGAGGTTCCACTGTATCTTGGTTTTAGCAAATCAGTTGCCACAACAATTATTTGTTGACATTCTGATTAGCAAACTAGTCAAGATGATATGGGGAATACATCCGAGGTCATAAGCACGCTCTCTCATCAAGCAGAGCCTATCACAAGATTCAGTCCTGTACTCTGCACTCTCTGGTAGTATTTATTAATTGCTTGGATAAAGAAATAAAGGGAATAGTAATCAAACATGAAAAAGACCCACAATTGGGTGGAAGACAGAAATACCATTTTTAATTGTATTTATAGAGTAAAAAAATTAGCTGAAAGTAACAGCACATAATTTTAACAGAGACAAAAGCAAAGTTCTTAATTTAAGAAACAAAGACCAAATGCATTAAATGTATAGGGTGGAAAATTTCTGCATAAATAATAATAAATGACTGCAAACTATTTAGTTTTCAGTCATCTATTATTATTTATCCAGAAATGATTCAGAATTATAATGTACTGAAAAAAGCTGCATCGATTGAATAATGTTTTTTCTACTTTATTCTCTTATGATCATACGCCAATTACTATGTTCAGTTCTGGTCATGACATTGTAAGGAGGAGCTCAAAAATGAAACAGAGTCAGAGCACAATAACAAGAAATTACGTCTCAAGAAAAAAAATGGAATGTGTGTTTGACTTTAAAACATGAAGACTCAGGAAGACATGATAACCCTCTTCAAATGCATGGATGTATGACATTCAGAAGTTGCAAAATGTGGAACATGAAATACAGGATTTAAATTACCGAAAAACAATTTCAAATTCAATGATGGAGAAGAAATCTTACTCCCATCAAGCATTCTCAAAGAGATTTTTAGAAAAGATTTGAAACTTTGCCACAATAGATTTTCCCAGTGCAAATATGAAGTTGGATAATGGAACATCTGCAAGCAAACAACCAAGAGCTTCACAGATCAACCCTGAGCTACATATAGTCCCTTCTATTACAACCAACAAATTGTTGAGATTATTTATTTATTGACTTACTTGTTTGACATTTAATTCCCAAAGGTTTTAAACTTCTTACAAGAGCCAGTGTGGGGTAATGATTAAGATGGTGGACTATGAAAAGAGAAATCCAAGTTCTAGTCCATCCACATTAGAGAAACTCACTGAGAAACTTTGCACCAGTCACTCCAAGGATGACTTCTGCCATCTTTAGATGACCAGTTCATTTTGTGGATTTTTCCCCATTGGTTTACAGATAGTCATGAAGTTGTGTTTCTCCAGTAATTTTCCATTTCGGTCCACAACCAATCCCAATAGGAAAGGTGTTTCTCTTTTATATTGGGAAGATTACAGACTGAGCTGGAACATTATTAGAAAAACACAAAGATTACTATGTTCACAAACCTACATGAAAAATCCGAAGAAATGATCCAATCTTCTAAGGATGAAAGAAGTCCACTTCCATGTATCACCTATCTTGTGGCTACAGCAGATGAACACTGAATCACAATTTGACTAAAAGATCATGAAAAATATCGCTTGTTAGGACAACATGAAAAATCAACAGTGTTTGAACATGCACTGTTACACAACTGGCCTATTTAAAGTCACACAGTATTAGCAATCATGTCAAATAATCATGCCTAGACAAGCTATTGAGATTTATAAACATTCCAACAAGATGGGAGAGAATCTGAAGGTTAAAGTAGGTGAAGTTTCCAGTTTTATGTCACACCAAAATAAAACAGACCTTAATTAAGTAACATCATATAGAATCAACAGCAATCTTACCTGAAAGAGTAATAAGCAGGAGAGCAGGGGTGTCAAACTCAAGGCCTGGGGCCCAGATCCAGCTGGCGGGTGTTTAGATCTGTCTCATGAGGCTGCTGTGGAAGCACCTCTGCCAGTGAAAAGAGAGCTCACAAGGGCCGTACACTGCTCTCCCGAGCTCCGTTTTTGCTGGCAGAAGGTTGTAGGAGGCTGTCACAGCTGAAAACGGAGCTTGGGAGTCTGTTTTCGCTGGCAGACCACCACAGGTGCCTCCCTAACACAAATAATGTCATGCTGGCCACACCCACCCTGCCCCCCCCAAAGTCAAACACAACCCTGATGTGGTCCTCAATGAAAGCACGTTTGACACCCTTGCAGTAGAGTGTGTAAAAAACAGACCAATTTTTTTAAAAAAAGCTCCTTTGGAATGTTTTCAAAATAGACCAATTACAAACTTATCTGGGAAAAGGACCAATCAGAAGCTGGCTTTCCAGAGTTTCTGTGATATGGTCCAATTAAGAATGAGCTCTGTTACTTACAAATACAAGAATTTCACCCATTCTTAATCAGTTACATTTGAGATGCTAAGAAGAGAGCTGCAAGGAGATCACTTTATCCCAAAAGATGCCAACCACAGTTGCTGGCAAAAAAAAAAAAAGAGTCAGGATACCAGATAATTAGACCATGACCTATTATCTGGAAGCTCATCACCTTTGGATTGATGCTGGCCTGTCAGTCTCAATCCATCCTACATTGTAGTTTGTTAGCAAGTGGTGTATAGATCTTGTAATGCACTTAATACAAGTGCATATCAATTTTAAAAAAAACCTAAGACAAAGCCACAATGTTAAGATTCAGTCAAGATACTAATTCAAATGAAATTGCCATTGCACTGGAATTAGCCTAAGAACTACACACTCGCATTTTAATAAGGTCCCTGGAAACTATTTTTCATAATTGGCCACAGCCTCATTCAACTAATTAGTTTTTCTTTCTGTTCACAACCGGCAGATAATATTGGCAGGAGACAACAGATTTGGAGATACAGATCTGATAAGACCATTCTAAGAGGGACAGTCAGGTGAAAAGGATAATCTCTGACCAATGAATAAACCCTTAAGCCTTTCAACCTATATTCTTTTAAATAGTAATTAATATATATAGTGAGAGTAGTCAAGGGCTCCCTCAATTTGATATTTGATGAGTGGACTACCAGATTGTCATAAAATCAGCAATGCATCTGGTGCCATCATGTGAGAGAATAAGCTTGAAGCTCCTTACTGCCTTCTAAAAATAAAGCTACATGGTGTTGTATTTACTGAGAATTACTTGATTTGCTACAACTGGTCCTTTTGACTTCTTTTCTATTCCAATATCTTTATTTTAGGCTGTGGGGGACAATTTCACCACTGGATATTCAACTGCATTTAATTTACAAATTAAAAATGGAACAATCTAATTAGAAACTCCAGGATTTGCATATGATATAAATATGCAAACTGTCACTGAAGTCTTTTCAAAGGAATTATGGAATTAAGAGAATATGGCAATTCCTATAAATTTATATTCAGTCCTAGGACTTTTTTGTACACTCACTGAGTCATAAACATTCTGGCCATACTTACTATTGCACAAACTGGTGGCATCCTTCTATAAACCAAATCACAGATGACAAATTGTCAACTTCATATCATTACTTCTATTCCAGTTAATCACTGATGTTCTCTTTTCATAAAAAGTAATAGACTTTCTTCTGAAGTCACAGCCAATTCACAAAAACCCCTGGCATATATGTTATAGACACAATGGACTACAAGAATGAATTACTTTCCAACTTGCAGAATGAAGTGCATGACAGAACAAATTGTAATACCTGCACAATTTGTTTTCACACATTTTTTGTTGTTGTCTCCATATGGATTTGCATGGGTTTACATGGGGCAATTTTCTGAATCAATACAACTCAGTCACCTTGTAGGGGACATGGATAGCACAGAAATTTAATAGATAAATAAAATGAAAACTTGAAAATGCAAACTTCTCTATGTAAGGTACATAAGTAGAAAGGAAAATTGCATCCATGATGCTTTATGGATAGGAATTAATTAATCAGAAAGCTATCAAAGATGTTTCCTGTCAACAGCGACCATTCCTTAAGAGCAGATTTCTGCTTATGGTAGAACAACTTGTAGCCTTTTTCTATGCTAAGGAGAGGTAAGAATGGATCAGTAGTGGTATGTTATTGGTTCAGACTGGTTTATTTGAATTGGTAGTAAAAAAAAAGCTGCCGACGATCAGCTGAGAGGAGGAAAAAAAGCCTTCACAATCAGCTGAGAGGAGAAAGAAGAGAAAAGCACAGGATCAGCCATCCCACCGTCCCTGCATTAGGTGCATGTGCGATAGGTGCGTGCACACTTGTGTGATCACTGAACTGATAGTGGAACAGGTAGGATCCCACTGCTGGGATGGATGTTCTGTCTATCCATGCCAAAATTATCTTTTGTAAGTACATATTCCCCAACTGGTAGTGTCTCTTATGGGGGCTCATAACAATACAATTGGAGCCATACCCTTTGCAGGTGCTATTATATCCAGCTTAGTTCTTTTACCATTCCCTGCAGCAGTGGTCCCCAAGCTTTCCAGCTTTGAGGACTGGCAAGTGAGAGGAGGAAATTGTTTCGCATGAGTGGCAGGTGACATTCGGGTGCACAGCTCCATTTGTGCAAGTGGCAGACACTTATCCACCTCTTGTGTGGCCTGGTTCCAAATGGGTCATGGCCGGGGGAAGGGCAACTCTGCCCTATGGACATCACTGGTACCAATGACTGCTGCTACCTCAAATCTAGAACTAATTCCTATATTACTGTTCCTTACAAAGTGAGGAATAATCATTGAATGACCAAGAATGACCTTTTACACTGGAGAGGGAAGCATGAAGGTCACTATTGATGAGATGGTATAAAGTAGGCAAATCCAAAAGATGCAATATCCCCTCATATATCTCAACATTATAATAAACCATTCAATCATGTGATTCTGGGATACTCATCCTTGATTTACATTCAAAATTAGAATCCAAGAATTCTATTCTGTTCCGTTCCGTTCCATTCCATTCTATTCTACTGCAATCTAATGATTGAGGTCTCAGGAAGTTCTGAAAGAATAAATTAATGAATTTGTGTATCTGTATTTCCATGTTTGATAGGGAAAGACTTAGAATGACAATCCTAGATCAGATTTAAGAATACTGTTAGTAGTGTGTGGATGCTTTTTTTGTTGTGAGCTACCTCTTCAAAAAGTAGAAGACTTATGCCATTTTCTCTCTCAGTGAGGCTAAATGAATACAAACCCTCCATGGGGAAAACAATTTAAGACACAGCTAATTTTGAAGAACTATGCACTCAACCTTGTTAGCTGCTTACACCTGTCTCTGGTGAATAGATTATATCACAATGGAGAAAGAAGGCAATATGACCTACCTTTTCATTATCTAAGAAACAGCAATGGAAATAAAGGATGACAAGGAATTGGTACAATGTCATTTTTGTCACGGATAAAAATAATTCAGGTTTGATTATTTTTTGGAACAAAACTTTCAACAAAGAGGGAAAAATCAACTAATGGAGTATTAACATTTGCATTGATACGCAAGATTATTCCTTTTGTATAGGTTGGTACGAGTCCAACTTCTTTGTATCTCTGCATTATTTTGTGCTTTGAAGAACAGACTATTCCTGCTTCTCTGACTCATGTATCTCCAGGCAGTGAGACTTCTGACTCACTTACATAGTCAAAGATTCAGATTAAGGATACAGCATACTTCTAAAAATAAAAAGAATAGATCTTAGACTAAAAAGAAGGACAGAAATAAATGATACTCCTTAGATTCTGCCTGATCAGGACAAAAATTGGCTAAAAATGGAAATGCAATGGTTATTTAGTTCAACTTAGAATCTTTTTTTTTTTCAAAACAATTCTTAGAATAGAGGTACAGTGTGAAAATGTCTCAGAGACTCATTAAAGCCCATGTCACACCAAACCAACGGATGCAAAGAGGATGTAAAACGGACAAAAAAGCTTGCCATCCGTT
>BHFT01073648.1:0-30114 GCA_004320025.1 Laticauda laticaudata | reverse complement strand
AATATAAGATCATGTATAGAAAATCCAGCAATGAGAAAAAAAACATTACTTTGACATTCCTGTTTAAAATCGCCACTGAATCACTTCTGTCAAAACTTTTACAGATCCTTTCTTTTCCTTAGGATGTCCTTTCAGATCTTAGAATGAAACAATTCTCACCAAACCGGCACACTCTCTCTCTCTGTTCTCTTTTGTTTCCGAGCTGTCCCAACTTCAGCAGCTTTAATGGCTGCCTCTCTGCCGCTGGCAAGGAGAGCTTCTCCTGGATCTACCAGGGATTTTGCGGTATCCCTGGGATCGACAGAATGTGCTTTTCACTTTCATCATATCTTCAGGACGGTTTAGATCCAATTGGACCTCCAGGAGCAAAGATATCAGCAGTGATCTCAGACCTCCAAGATCGCATGCCGTATCATCATGATGCCAGCTCCACCCCCCCCATTTAATAAAGTAGTTTGTTGGCCATCTTAGTGAACACACACAATAATTGACATTAGAAGACATCATACTAGTTATCTTGCCATCTTGAAATTCTTTTATGAGGATGATGTCATTTTTTCCTCAGAATTTGAGAATGAGGGTGTTATTAGAAAACACTATTTTTCTCAATTTACCACTAGTGTTGGTTTTTAAATCATATTATTCCTAATTGACGTGAGTAAAATGGAGAATTTGCTTCAAGAAGTACAACAGTTCTGAGTAAAAAAGCAATAGTAGAGGTGTTATTATATGCTGAAATGTTATTATTATGGTTGGTTGTTTAGTCAGCCAGATGTTTATTTATATATATATCTCCCTCCCCACATCCTATCTATCTGTCTGTCTGTCTGTCTATCTATGCATGTATCAGGTACTCTTGCTTCTATTTTCCCCATATAAAAATTTCCACAGAATGACTGGCCCAAGGTCACCCAGCCAGCTTTCATCTAGATCCAGAACTCACAGTCTCCTGATTTCTGGGCCATTACTTTATCTACTACATCAAACTGATCTTCATAATAAGATAAAATGATAAGAGACCCTGGAAACCTTTATTAGTTGTAAGATTCCTTCCTTCTTCATATGGTTTACACAATAGCTTTCACTGAGCCAGTGGCTTTATTATTATTTGTCTGACAGGAAGATATTTGATGTAAATCTTTCTATGTATTCCTGTATCATAATATTGTACCAAGTAAGATTTATGTACAAAAATCAACATAGTTCTTGTTGGTGCACCAAAAATGTTAGGAATGTAAGTCACCTAACAGTTATTTGGGTTGGAAAATATATTTGGGTTGGAAATCTATAAACCAGGATAGACATTTTTATCCTGTCTCTTTAAGGGTATGCTAAAACTGTAATTGGGTGTGGTTCTGCAAATAGCCATAAGATGGAGACAGAAACCTGGGTTGTCTCAGTCTCAGTGAGTTTCTGTTCCATTCTGTTGGAGAGTTTTGCGGTTCCTCCTAATGACTGTTACTGATGGTTGATGTAAGTCTGTTACAGAATTGTTTTTTGATACTGGACTTTGATATTTGGATTATCCCTGAACTGAAAACTGACTGCTTTACCTGTGAATGACTTGGACTGCTTATCTTGGACTGTGCTTAAATGTTTATTGGAAGTAAAAACTTACATTTACTGTACAGTGTATCTATGTGCTGTGTGTGTATTATTCAACATTACTCTCACTACATCTCCCTGTATGCACTCATTCTCCTAATGGGGAATTACCTCAATAAAAAACATAGAATGTGTTAATAGTTGCAAGTGAGACAATATGAATGACATGAGCAAAGTGGATTAAGAGGTTCCATTTTTTTCACTAGTGATTGTATATTCAGCTAGTGTGCTCATAAATGCACAAGGTGTCATGTAGGATCCTACAGTTGCTCACTTACAGTTGGATTTATGGCAGAGCGTTGTCAACAATTTCTGTCCCCCACCCCCCTTTGCCAGCTACAGTATATGGCTCCTGTGTATGCAAATGATGGAATGATTAGTTTCTATCCATGCCCTGCTTTTTTCCTATCTTCTTTGGATGTGATTATTTTATTATTTTTGCCACTAAATTCTAATGTAATTCCATAGTAAAAATATTGGGCAGTAGAATTAAATATATCACTGTATTTAGTGATGGTTCTGGAGAGCTTTAAAAACAGTTTGAATTTCATGTGGCTTGAATCATGGACCACTCTTGTCATGGGGAAACAAACAAAATAGGGAAAAGGTATTTCATACCCTCCAGATATTTCAGATTACAAACTTCATTAGCCTCAGACAGCATGTCAACCCTTTGCGTGGATTGACATACAGTAATACACTATACCTGGGTTAAGAAAATACCCATGCTGTTTTCAGATAACTCATTAAATAATTAAACCAGTGGTCCCCAACCTTTCTGGCTTTGCAAATTGGTGTTGGCAGCAGGAGGAGAGAGGGGATTGCTCTGTGCATGTGTGTCTAGCTCCATTTTCAAAAGCAGCAGGTGTGTACACACACCACTTGCACATATGGAATTTTGTGCACATATGCTCACTCACTGCTCATGCAAGTGGAGCTGCATCCGAGGTCTAAATGGACCACATCCTGATACTGAACAGACCGCATCCAGGTACTGGGTTGTAGCCAGGGGATTGTGGACTCCTGAATTAAAACATTTTATGTTTTAATGTAAAGGCCTGTTTCAAATCATCTAATAGAATAGATATCTAATAGAAATGTGCAGTCTACTACAGTATTTTATTTGATCTTCAGGAACATTTTTCACATTTCTTCCCTTCTTCTCAAATGTGCTTTTCCAAAAAGCAAGAGTTAAATTTGTTCTTGCTTATAATCCACCCCCATCACATCTGTGTGTAAGAACAGATTTCTTTCCTGGCTGATTTGGCTAATGGTTGGATATGGAAGGAAAGAGTTATGTTGCCCTATGATATAAGCCTTAATTTATTTGCTTGATTCATCTGTGCCTATTTTGTCTGCAGAGAATTTTGCAATATGTCTTTTTTCTTTTTGTGGCACAGTGCAGTTTGGATTGCATAAACCAAGCTGGGTGATGGAGTCTGCCTTTGGAGTGAAGATTGAATGAAATAATGTTTTCATCCTTTCAGTTTTATAGTTGCCTGCATCCTATTGCTAATATTTTTGTGCTAAATTATGGCCTAACTATCAAGGTCATTGCATTTAAAATGTCATTTTCTCACCACAAATTATTGAAAGTTGGCATCACTTTTCTAAACAGAATGATTTCTAAAATTTCCCCCTAGATTTTGTAATAGATATTTCTTGCAAATGAACAAAAGGACAGGCTGGCTTTAGTTAAAATCCTTAATTTAAGTGACAACCACTCAGAATTCTATGCACCTGTCCATGTAGTTTTTTGATTTCATGTTTTGGTAGTCTTTATCCCTATTCTCACATTATTCTGCTCCTGTTTCCAATTTTTCACTATTTCACTATTCACAATCTTGCCTATGCTTTGTTGTATTGTTGCACCACAAATAATAGTCAAGAAACTACTGGATTTTGTTGACTCATTATCAAGTTCTTCATCTTTTAGATGTCCCATTGATAGACATCACAAATGTTTGCTGGAAGGAAAATAGAATTCTATGCAATTTGGCAGAAATGGAAACATTCCCAAGCAAAACATGTGAAAATAAGCATGGGTATGGTTTTACAAAAACCATTTGCTCATTTGCTTATTTCAGTGAGCAAAGAAAAACTGGATGGTGACAAGGGGTGGGATTCTACCAATTCGCACCTATTCACTAGAACTGGTTGTTAACATTCTAAGCAGTTTGGAAAACTGGTTGTTAGAAGAAATTACTGGCCTAATCCTGTAAGGAAGGCAGGAAGGAAACATTCTGGTGTTGCTTACAGAAATTGCCTCTCTGTTAACTCTTATACATTCTTGGCAGGACTAGATTTCCTGTTTCAGGAACGTCTCTAGATTTTTTTCCCCATCCTTTGCTGGTACTTTGCTTTTGTGGAGTGATCATTCAAAGTTACAATGGCATTGAAAAAAGTGACTCATGACCATTTTTCACACTTATGACTGTTGCAGAATCCCCACAGTCATGAGAGGCCAGGTGAAGAGATGCGTGCCTCGATGTGAGTGATATTGAGTTGGCCACGCCCAGCCAATAACATGACCACCAAGCCATGTCCACCCAGTCACATGACCACCAAACCATGCCCACCAATTAAGCCACGCCCACAGAACCAGTTGTTAAAAAATTTGAATCCCACCTCTGATGGTGACCATTGGTGGCTGTGAATTATGGGAGGTGAAGTTCAACTGAAAGACATCAAGGCTACCCACCCAGAAAAATCTGCTTTCATGCTTTCTCCAGGGAAGTTTTTTTCTTCCAAGAAGCACCAATAAGCCTCCAAACACAATCTATACATGTGTCCAAATCGCTTTTAAATCTTCCTGTTATTCACTATCATCACAGTGGGCTGCTTAGATTTAACAGAAGGCAGCTTGGTTTAACAAGATAAGGGGAAAAGTAACATGCAAGATATTTCTGAGAATTGTCTCTGGAGAATAAATGCAATGCTAGGTAACGAAAATAAGAACATTTTTCACATTTACTGTTTCAGCAGAAATGAAAGAATGCGCATATTTCTCCTGTTCCTTGGAAAGAACAGCAGAATGAAAGGGAGAAAAACGAACAAGGCCAAAAGATTAGACAAATTGGTGCACTGAACCATTAGAAGCTATCACTCATCAGACCCCAAGAAACAATCTTATTTTCAGCTTATTTTAAACCTTTAACTGCAAGGTCCAGTCTCAGTAATTGAGCAGGGAACAAGAAAGTTCAAGTTCCAGTTCCCCTTTCCAGTTTGCTTGGCTTTATATTTTTTTTATTCATGTCTTTTCTCCCTTCTTTCATCTATTGTGAACCCCAAGTCTGAATTCCTTTTGCTCCAAGCCCATCATTGCTTTTTCAGACTGTATTTGTTCAGCTTAACTCAGCTCAATTTGTACACATTCCAGACTGACTCTTTTCTTCTAGGCCTGTTACATTTGCAAACTTATCTTCTCCCTTGTTGTGAGACTAGCATTATTATTTATTTAAAAGATTTGATTTACAGATTTTTACCTACTCTTCAGTTGAAAATGACTGCATGTGTTCAAAATAAAAGCAAGGCAATGTCTTTCCTTGGTTGTAAAACTAGTTACAGTAGAAAAATATATGTATTTCTCCTTCCTTTCTTGGCTTAAAAATAATTTACTTTCAGTATTGCAAATGAGAAAGCCATTTGGATGAAACAGGATGTTTGTCATGAAATGTGAACCTAATCAATAAATAGAAGCTAGAAGTTCCAAGCTTACATGAGAAGTTGTACTTCTTCATGGCTATGTTAAGGTGCATACCTCTGTACAGCAGAAGTCAGCAAAAATATACCTTTCAGTGTATAATTTACATTGTCCTGGTATTCAACCTCTATCGGCCCTCAGCAAAGGGGCTTGCAACTGATGCTTTCTTTATAGCTTTAATGCAGGTCAGTTGAGAGCAGTAATTTCTAGTTTCCTCTTAAATGTGTTTGTTCTGCACCTCTATAACTGTCTGTATTGGCTCTGTAACCAGTCAAGACAGACAGAGACCTTAACAAATAATTAGAACTGCAGAAAAAACAATTGCTACCAACCTGCCTTCCATTGAGGACCTGTATACTGCACGAGTCAAAAAGAGGGCTACAGACCCCTCACATCTTAGATATAAATTGATTCAACTTCTACCCTCAAAACAATGCTATAGGGCACTGCACACCAGAACAACTAGACACAAGGACAGTTTTTCCCCCATGTTATCACTCTGCTAAACTGCTCTCACCCAGGATTCGTCAATCATAATGAAACACTTGTTTTAAAAGCAAAACCTATTTTAATGCAACACTGGGAATTATTTTCATTCTCAGCCAGAATTCATCTTAAACAGTTCCCCAAGATAAGCCCACACCTTACAGTGCTGTGGAATGCTGCCAAAAATAGAAATATTCAAATTAATCATAACAGAACCCAACTGAAGTACCAGAAAAAACTGGCTAGAGTATACATAGCTTCAAGGAGGGCTTGGAATTTATTGAACTACTTTGCTTCCTGCAAAGAGTTTGTCACTGAGATCTGACTTTTATCCCTTATGGGAGATGCAATCATCTCCCAGCCTTACTCCCGAGTTGCCCCTTCTGTTTCAGCTGCTCTCGCCTTCTAGCAGCTCTGCGCACATGCACACTGGGAACAGGCTCCCCTGGGTCCTCTGCTTCACTGCTGTCACTCCAAAGGCTCTGAAGACAGCACCCCACTCCCAGATGGCCCTGGCCCCATCGCTATATTAAACGCAGGACTCTCATCCAAGCCCTCTTCAGATTCCTTGCCTGGTTTCCTTTCTTCCTCACTGTCTGACTCTGCTGCCATCTGCACCAACTGCCAGTGAACCACAACATAAAAAAAACTAATTCCCACAACACTGTCAAACTATATAGTAAGACTGTATTAATATTCTTCTCATCTTTCCTAGTACCTAAGTCCTTTTCTACTTATGACTATAACTTTGTTGCTTGTATCTTTACAATTTATATTTCCTGGTATGATTTATGTTGATTCTATCACTAAATGTTGTATCTTATGATTTATGATGAATGTATTTTTATGATGACTGTGATCATGATTTATCACTTATAGCTTTTATGTACAATGGGAGCATATGCATTGAAGACAAATTCCTTGTATATCCAACACACTTGCCCAATAAAGAATTCTATTCTATTCTATTCTATTCTATTCTATTCTATTCTATTCTGTTCTGTTCTGTTCTGTTCTGTTCTGTTCTGTTCTATTCTATTCCATTCCATTCCATTCCATTCCATTCCATTCCATTCCATTGCATTCTCCCATAGCATCACGGTGAGAAAAATAGCCATCAGTCACTCCCACATTCAACTGATTAAAAGCTGCAAGACACATTTGGAATATATTGGGAAGGAAAAATATATTTGATATAAATTCTCCTGAGATATATGCATGTATGTTGACATTTTAGGACAATCAAACCCTTAAGATAAGCTAGCAAGCCATTTTTCTGGAGTTAATAGGCAAAAAGGCATTAATAACTTAGTTAAAGTTAATTAACTAATTGGTTTTTCAAAACATTGAAGTTCTTAAGTTACTAATACCATCAGCAAAAGTTTTTTTTAATTTCCAAATCTACAGATAATTTTAATTTAGAGTACCAAGCTGCACTAAATTGTACTTACACATACTTACAGTGGTTGCCCAGATGTGAGTAATTAAGAATAATGGATTGAGTTATTGTAACAAATCAATGGGTTAGGATCTACACGTATGTTAATTTAGCATTATAGGACAGTATGGTGAAATTAACAACACACTATTCTTTGGATGCATGCCAAGGAGTGGATTGAAGGGAAGGGCTGCCAGCTACAGAGTAGCATCCTATTTACTGCCTTTCTGCTACAAGAACAGGAGAAAGCCACAGCTTGATAGAGGAGAAACAAGGAGATCTGGTGCTGAACGAATAGGCAACGAAGAATCTTACTTCTTATTTTCTCCTCTTGGGTGGTGAAGAAAAGCAGAAGAGGGTTATTTGCTGTCAGTATTTGATCCCATGTAATGATCACGACATAGGAGTGTGAACCTACAGCAAGTGACATGCTCCTTCCCTTCTTAGCCCATGGCAAGAAAAGTGGGGAGAGAATGGAAGAACTGAGTCTTTTTTCTGTTCTCTCTTTCCTTCTATGGGTGGCAGAAGAAGTATGTGTATGTAGGAGGCAGGAGTGAAGAGAAAGAACAAAGAACAACTTTTTTGTGCTTGTCCTTTGATCCTACATTTTGCTTTGTCACCAAGGCAAAGTGAGGGTTGGAAGTGCTGTTGACAGTTCTTTAAACTGTCTCTTAGCTACTACTTGGAATATAATCCTTTTAGTCCTTCTGTGCTAAAGAGCCCTTGGACTGCAGAATATCATAAATGGAAGAACAAAGGTCTATTTGCCTGTCAAACTTGTGATATGAGAGAAGTGACAGAATATGGCGATGCCAATGAGCCTTTTGCAGGTGGCCAGGTACATGGCCTGATAATTTGGGAGAGTTCATGGGAGAAGTGACTGAAAGTAAACAGTGATGGCACTTGCTTTCAATTGCTATAGGAGCTACACTGATAACTGTGACATCAGAGTCTATTGATAAAGATTTACAGAGTCTGCTTCATCTCCATGAGACGATCACATTTCTTGCAGTTCTGGAAGTAAGAATTGACATTGTCTAGATAATTAAATTCTGTATTCAATGCAGAAGCAGAGAATATGAACTTAATGCATATTTGATAGACAGATCTTTTCTGTATAGCATCCTGAAGCTGCTTGGCTTCTTTGTATAAATTGGCTGGACATGAAGCTGGCTAAAGACAACCCCTTTCGGATTTCCAGTCTTCCTTTTGACCAGAGTGGTGGCTATCTGGACTGCACTTATTCTCCACCTTCTTCCCCCCACCTCACTTTTACCAGGGAAACAAAGATAGGCAAAGTACTTCTTCACTTAGCATCTGAAGAAAAGGTAAAGGCAATTACATGACTAATAAAATGGATTGGATACATTTATGGAGGATATGTTTATCAAGGCTACTAGACTGAACATTTAAGTCTTCAAATACCAGTTGGAAGTAAGTGTTATTGGAAGAGGGATTGACCTTCTTTTCATGATTATGAGACCCCAGGGGTATCTTCGTGGCCACT
Organism: Laticauda laticaudata; assembly: GCA_004320025.1. Lineage (NCBI taxonomy): Eukaryota > Metazoa > Chordata > Lepidosauria > Squamata > Elapidae > Laticauda > Laticauda laticaudata. Next base: position 21,375 of record BHFT01073648.1, on the reverse strand, counting down.
ATGTGAAGTTAGACTAGGATGAATTTTGGCCTGATCTGGCAGGACTTTTTAATGTTTAGATTGTACCTAATCATCCGTACTTATAAAACCGTTAGATATTTGTTTCTTTAAATGATTAATTTTCTGCCTTTCTATAGCTTCCTTGCTGTTCCAAAAGAAATGTTTGCACTTCTTCAAAACCTGGAAGACATTTTGGTGCACAAGGGAGTATTTATAGTTTTACAAAGGATTAACATGATCATAGTTTGTTAGAATAATAGCAACCATCAAGATGACAGATCTAAGAAGAACTGAAATCAAATGCCTTTTACACCTTAAGGTGTACACAGACTTTGGACATGGCATTAATGAACAGGGAAGCTAACTTGGGTCTAAAGATCCCCTCCTCCATTTTTAGTTGATTTGGGGAATATGGTACAATGCTTTGTATTTTCCCCAGTGTCAATTCATAAAAATCCTGAACCCTTCAAAGCAGCTCTTTGAAACCTGTTTCCAATTGAAGCATAACAAGATAAAGGTATCAGGAATATTAAAAACTGAGGCCCCAGTGTTGGAATTCTATGATGTCAACCAGAATCTTGTTTGGATGCCAATACTAGCAGCTATGAAATAGAAAAAGTATTGTCCTTTATGATTTTGTAACTGTAGTCTATCTATTCAATATCTATTCAATATTGTTCCAAACTCTTGACAGATCCAGAAATGTAGTCCAAATTGAAAAACAATTTGCTGCAGTAGTTGGGTTATGCAACTGATTTGCAAAAAATCTGTGTAGACTGGAATCTCTCAGATTTTGCAAATTGTGAAAAATTTCAAAAATTTAGATTGGACTGAGATTTTTCTCCCAATTATATATAGATGAATAAAAAAAAACATATGTAGCTTATCACTAAAATTGTTTATCACAATTTTATCACTAAAATTGTCTGATCCAGACTCAATTCAGCTTTTTGAGAGTTGGAAACTTATTCAATTACACTGTAAACCTTGAAGTCTTGTTTCTGATTGGTTTCCCTGTCATATTATATGCCACATTACTGCTTCTGACCAAAAGCTACAGGGAATAATGAACTTTATAGAAAATGCTTGCCTGTCATATGCATAAAAGTTGTTGACTGTATTAAGCCCATTTTTTGCATACATTTTTTGCCTTACCATATCACATAAAATAATCTTTACAATGACAGAACTGTTATTCGAGATGGAATAAAATAACAACACAGTAAGAAAAAGTAGAGCAACACTTAAACATCACTAAATTCACAGACAGGGAAAATCTGTTTGGGAACTCTGGATAAGCCAAGAGTGAGCTTAATTTCAAAACATTTATTGCAGCTATAAACATCACCAGAATATTAAAATTTCTAAATAGAACTATTAATGGTTACATACAATATCTTGAAAGAGAACTGGAATATGTCTTTGTTAACCTGGAGACCATAAACACTTAATTGTTAAACAAAAGTTTTGAAGTATTTTAAGATTGCAAGGAAGGATAACATTGTAAAAGCTATTGCTATTAATTGCTTACAAGTCATCATGTCCTGAATAACACGTAGCAGAGATTACAAATTACAGAAAGCCACTGAATAGTTTGCAGAGAAATATAACTTTATTTTCTGGGAAAGTAGAAATTAGGGGTAGATTCTAAAAAGAAATTATAATCTCCAACATAGGCCAACGGAGTGGGAAAAACAGGGGCATACTGTTTCTACCATTCCATTCTCAGTACAAGAGACACAAGTCAGAACAAAAACCCATGGTGACTTGATCATGTGCAACGATTTTAATTTTGATGAATCTTGCTATTTTTGCATGTTTGTTTGAGTCCCACAGGATTACACTGTGTAATATGAATAGCCATATACATATTTTAAGTAAGTCAATCAGTATGTAAGTAAAACAAAGCACACTACTTTGTTTCATGTGTAAAATAAAATATGGTCATATTCAGTAGTACTATCTGCTCTGTGCTGCTCCCTGCTATGGAAGTTCTAGCTAGAGTCATGTCTTACATTTATTATTGGTTTACTTGTTTCCTTTCTTGACCAATGCAGCAGTTCTTATTGGAAGTGGATGAATGGATTTACAGTTATTGGGGAATGAAAAGCTGGAGAATAAACGGAGTTAATTCATTCTGGATCTAATCCCAAAAGAGAGAGGAGTCTGCAGTGAGGGCCCTATGATTGGATTGCTTTTGCTATTATTGATAGAGCTGGTAGATACACATTTTATCTGGCTGCTTACAAACAAGTCTCTGTGCTGGTTTGATTGATGTATGGATGTTTTAGTATACAGGCAATCTATAGCTGCACTTGTGCCTTGTTGATGTTAAGCTCAGAGGATAAATTTAAGAAATTGAGAGGTTCCATCTGTATTGGTTTGGATACTGGTTGTGTTGATGTAGATCATATTGGTTCCTTGGTTTTTATGGGTGAACTGAAAATGCTAATATATTATTGACACAGCTTGCATAATATATAGCAGAGACTATTATAAAATAATGTAATAACTGGAAACAAAGGCAGTAATTGAAATTGTTGTGTTGTCATCTCAAGTCTTAATGAATCTCAGGCCATAGAAGGACTTGCTTCCTCAATTGCTTATTTTCAGTTCTACTTGACATTACCAAGATCTGACAAGTTCTTTAGGGGTAAGCTATCAGTCTTATAAGATCAGTAGCTAATAGTTCATGGAAGATGATTTTGATGGAGCTGGTCTCTTGGATTATTGATGGAATAGCCATACGTGCCATCTTCATCTCTGCTGTAGCCTTGTTTTCAGAACTTGCAAAATTGGGATGTGTGTGTGTGTGTGTGTCCATCCACATATGCATGCATGTATGTATGTGTGTGTGTATGTATGTATGTATGTATGTATGTATGTATGTATGTATGTATGTATGTATATATACCTCAACAGGAACTATAGCTAAAGATGGAGCAGCATTACTTATACAATCCTTGTTGGTTCAGTCAGGTACATAAATCACGAGGCACATTGTCACATTATATTATCATGATATACACATTAGGAATATCATAAAAGGAGGAACTACCTTTTAGCATTAGATGTTCAGTGATAACAATTCCCCTAAAAGGAAAGCAACAACAAAACAACCCCCCTCATTAAGTAATTGTGCCCCTCAAGCAACCATAGCCATTGCCCCTACAATACCTGAAGAATGATACAGCAAACAAATTTGCGTCTTATGTGTTACTTGGGTATAAATAGTAAAGAATAGTGAAGAAATAGTGCTAGAAATATGGCTTTTTGATGTGAATGCACTGTTTCTTTATCTTAGGTAGTGCATGTTGTAGATAAAATAAAGTAGATAAGATCTACCCATGGTGAGGTTTAATTTGCCCCTGCCACTTCCTTTTCAATTTCACTAATGATAACACAGTTGAATTTGGGAAGTTCGTTACATTTAACATTTTCTTAGTGATTTGGAGAAACAAATTTGAGTTGAATGTTGTGAAAGGAAAAGTCGATTCCCTTACCCAAATGCCATTAGTAAGCCAGCTTTATCCAACCTGAATTCTTTTTGGATCTGTTTGCTTGATCCATATTGTGATTTGCCTATTTTTTATCCACCAGGCCTTATCAAATAAAATAAAATCATGAGCTACTGATAAAGCCAATAGAAACTGGAGAAATAGGTTATCTATGGATTTAGAAAGTCGTGAAATTGCTTTGCATTCTAATGAAATGCTACACAAACTCTCATTTTCTGCTCTCAGCAAAAATCTACTCTTGATGCCTAAATGGACTCTGTTCACCACATGCTAAAATCCATTATGGGCATACTGAGGCTGCACTCCTTTGAGTATCTCGAACCCAAAATACAGGGTAATTTTTGGTTTCACTAGTCCCTTCCATTTCTAAAACAGGATTGTTTTGGAACAGAAGGTTCCCAACCATAGAACTTTTTTTTGTGATTTTGATTATTTTTCAACAAAATATATAAATAAGCAACAAGTAAATACTGTCAAGATCTGCACTCTGTTAGATCTATTAAGCTGTGCAGTTTAACTCTTCCTTGTCATCTTAAAAGAGAACAGATGGAGCTATGGAAGGAGAGAACTGAATTGTGATACTCTAAAGAAAGAAAGGGCAGTGCTAGTAATGGATTGAAGTCTGCTGAGGGTGAGATTTCACAATTTTTAGAGGCAAATTTAGTTTGGTATATAAAGGCATATATTTATCACAAAGCTGCTAAGCTGACAAAATATCTACTGTTAACCCTGCTTATGTACCAAAGAATGTTAACATATTTATCTATCTGCAGATTATCAAGAAACATAGAATATAACCTAGTTCAACCTTTACAATGAAAATGTACTGAACTCATCCAACACATTTCCATTAATTAATTAGTGTAGAGAAAAGTAAAACCATCTTATATATGGCTTAGCTTGTCAGGCATAAATCTTAGAAGGGTCTAAGAGTCTTTAAGAAGACTGCAAGTTAATATGAGTTAATAGTGCAGAGTGGATCAACTAAAGTACAACATAATGATTGTGAAAAATAAAGTTTTATTTTATTCTAGCATGATCAGATCTTAACTGAAATTCTCTGTCCAATTCCAATGTAATTTAGAGAGATTATCAATAAACTGGAATAGGTCCAGATAAAACTGGATGGATCTGGAAACCAAATCCTATAAGGAAAGGCTGAAGAAATTGAATGGATAAATAATGATCATTTGGCATCTGGCATCATTAGCTACCGGTCAATGATGATGGAGCAATGGAGGAATATGGAGCTAGATGGAGGATTTGAATAGATAAACTCCATGGAGTGAGTGAATAAATGGGTAAGGATTTCAGAGAATGTTGGAGGATTGAGGGAGATTTTGTCTTTAGAGACAAAGAAAATTAACGTTCAACAAAAAGCATTGAGGAAAGGAAAAAAGAAACCTTGCCCTTTAAGGAATAGGCAAAGTTCTTTTGTGGATTCAAAGTTCTTTTCTTTCCTTTCCTTTTGTGGATTCAAATTTCCAGGCTGGGAGAAATGCAAAATGATTTGGTCAGCTGCTTGGAAGTCAGAATCAGTTCATTAATAGGAAGGCAGGTAAGAAATCTCACAGCATTCCTAGGACTAATCTAATCTTGTGAGCGGAGAAAACCTTTTTTATACCCTTCAGATCCTTTGATTTTGTAAGTGTGAACCCTTGAAGTATTTGATTTGTGTGTGTGTAATGAGTTCCTGTCTCTTGATATTGAGATCTCTCCTTGAGATCTTGGTAGGAGTAATTGTTTTATAGTAGCTGTTTGTTCACTTTGTAGCTGCTTGTTGCATTAGGCTGCAATATCCCAGGTTTCCTGTTATGCCTTTTGGTTTGCTTTTCACAAGTTTTTATATCTTACCATCTATTTGATTTCTATGGGAAAGGATCTTAGCTAGTTTGTAGGATTTTTCCTCTGTATCTGATGCCTGTAATTTTCTCCTTCCTTTGTTGTGAAATGTAAGCTGGCACCAGATATTTTAATAGCCCTACTTGACAAAGGGTGGGGGCTGATGGAGCTGACCCTGCTTGTGTTTTCACCTCTTCCTTCCTTCTAAAGTTTTCCTGGAAGACAGGGGAATCACATCTTCCAACAGCATGAATGCCAATAAAGAAAAATATACTTCCAAGTGCCCAGATATTTCAATGATGTAGAAGAGGAAGGGGGGAATATTGAGGGAAAAGTCATGTTCCACATTGTGTGGCATGAAAAGGAATGGGCATTAGACAGCCTCAGTAAAAAGAAAAAAAACTGCTATAGATAACGCAATAGCTACTATTTATCAAATATTCTTAAGGCCCTGTCACACTGCCCACTGGATGCAAAACATTTGTAAAAAGGACACAGCGGAACGAGAAAAAATGTTCCATCCGTTGTTATCCCGCTCCATAAAGGGCAAAAATTTGCATAAACGCAGAGCGGATAACACGGAAGGAACGGATGGGGGGAGGACACCAGGGTCGATGGAAAACAGATACAGAGCGGAAGCCTAGCGGATGGAAGTGGATGAGAGCGGATGGCACATCCGCTAGCTTCTGGGGGCCTCAGCAAAACGGAACGCGGAACAGAAGAGCGGATGCAGAGCGGACACGGAACGGATGGAAGCGGATGCACAGCGGATGCACAGTGGAATGAAGCAGATGCAGAGCGGAAGCCTAGCAGAATGCACAGTGGAAGCCAGCGGAGGCCTTGGATTAATTGCGCATGCCGGGGGGAGTTATTGCGTCAGCCCCGTGGATATAAAGGAAGCAGCTCGGAAAAGCAGGCACCATTTCGAGGAAAGACCTGCTGCAGATGGCATTGAGTGCCTTGCCTGCCTGCCTTGCTGCCTTGCCATCCCTGCCAGCCTTTCGCTGCCTGGCCTGCTGCCAGCCTGCTGCCTGGCGCAGCCTTGTGGCCTGCCTGCCAGCCTCCCTGCCAGCCTGCCCTGCCAGCCCAGCAACCACAATCATGGGAAAGAGAGAAGCCTCAGCTATCTGCTGCCCAGCCCTTGCAAGAGGGACAGGGCCACCCTGCCGTCCCCTGGCCCTCATCTGCTTCTGGTGGGGCTTCTTAGCACGGGCTTCGGCTTCCTTCTATGCTGGGGCTTCTGCTGCTTCGGCTTCTGGAGAGCTGATGCTGCTGCTTATGGTGGTTGGTGCTTGCTGCTCGTGCTTACTCTGCTGATGCTGCTCTGGCAGTGGTGCTTTGCTCATGCTTATTCTGCTGAGCTGCTCCTCGTCCTGCTGGTCCTGCTATCCTGCTCGTGCTCCTGGACTTTGCTCGTCCTGCTCAATACTGGCTACGTGCTCCTGGTCTTGCTGGTCCTGCTCATCCTGCTGGTCCTGCTCGTGCTCCTGGTCCTGCTCGTGCTCTTGGTCCTGCTCGTGCTCCTGGTCCTGTTCTCGTGCTGCTGCTGCTGCTGCTGATGATGATCCTTGCTGGTGCTGCTGCTGGCTGATGAGATTTATGATCTGCTGGTGATGCTACTGCTGCTTGCTTGATGATATCCTGCTGCTGGTGCTGCTGGTGGTGGTGTGGAGGCAGCCGCCTCAAACTGGAAGCCCCTATGATGAGGCCATCTGGTCCTCCAAAGGCAGGAAGAAGCATATGCAGGAATGGAGAGGAGGCAATACTCCATTGAGGAGGAACACAAGGATTGAGGTCTGGAGTGGCTGAGAGAGAATGACTATCTGTGGCGGAAGGGACACCGGCTCTACAAGGACACCAAAAGGAAGCAGAAGGAAGAAGGCGGAGAGTCTGGCTATACATCGGATGTGCTCCTCAGCTGGTGGAAGCACATGCACACCTTGGTACGGGAAGCTGCACCTCAAGAAATCTGGGCCAGGCCATGGTTAAGCTGATGGACAGAGAGACCTAAGTCATGGCCAGGTGCAGCTTCCTGGAGGGTGAGATCCACCACTGAGGGCAGCAGCAAACAGCCCCTCTCACGACCCTCTCTCTCTGGCAGCCTGCTGAGAGCCAGTCCTCTTCGCGGCCGAGAGTCAGCTCCTGTCCTCCAAGCAGGTTTCTGTGGAGCGTGCCACGGCGGAGAAACCACGGACAGGTGTTTTAAACTGTGGTGGAGTGCGTGGAGGACTCCCTGGTGCAGTTGGAGAAAGGAGACCGGCAACTTTCCACCACAGCCCTACCTGCATCCACCCACAGCTGCCACCTCCACAGAAAGGCAAGAGAGCCAGACAGGAGGGGCAGAGCCACACCGTCCTGCTGGAGATCAGGGACACCATCCGGAGCAGCATAGATCTCCTCTCTCAGCTGGTCAACAATGACTCCTCATCCTCAACCGCAAGCCCTTCCTCACCTATGTCAACCAGACCCTCACGGACATGGAGGAACCCCAGTACCAGGTGGTGAAGGACCGGATCACCGAGCTGCTTCACAACCCTCCAGACCCAGAGGAAACCTGCTCCCACCCAGTCCAGGTCTGCTCCTCCACCCCAGGTGATGTCCCTCCCATTCCAAGGCTTTCCACAGGCCCTCACCTACCAGGGCTAAGGCTACCAGGAGGTCCAGCAGCACAGGCAACAGCCCTTCCAGTCCAGGCACAGAGTCATCGGATGACACCGTTGCCACCGGTTCCACCGATGCCACCCATGCCACCCATGCCAATGATGCCACCAACAACACCGTTGCCACCCACGCCACAGATGTCACCCAACGCCAGTCCTCACCCAGCTGTAGACCAGACAGCCCCACTATTACTGCTCCTTCCTCCACCCCACAGCCCAAGCCCGGCTCAGTACATCTGTCCTTGGGTACTGGGGCTGACATCACATGGCATGGAGGAAGGAGCTCTCAACATCACGGGGCTGAGCCAGCTGTCCGAGAGCTTCCTCAAACACACTGTCACCTGTTGTCCTCTGGCCACGGCACAGCAGTGGCTCTTCAGACCAGCACTCCAGCAGCAGCCACCTCCACAGCACCTGGACCCCTTCACCCCTGAGGACTGGGCACACCTCTGAGTGACCAAGAGGAGTGCCAGAGACTGGGTGGCTACCTGTAGTGTTTATTTGGACACTTGACTTGGGTCATTTTCTTTTACAGCTTGTGATTAATAAAGTTTATCTTTGCTTCACACACTTGCTTCATTTATTTATGTCAATAAAGTCTTGGTGGAAACTTTAAGAAATGGTTTAAGCCTTTGCATGCTTATGGGATGGGTAAGGATAGCAGTGGGCATGGTCAGGGATACCTTTGGGATGGATAAGGATAGCAGTGGGATGGGCAGGGATACCTTTGGGATGGATAAGGAATAGGGCAGTGGATGGGCAGGGGTACCTTTGGGATGGGCAGGGATATCTTTGGGATGGGTAAGGATAGGCAGTGTGATGGGCAGGAATACCTGTGGGATGGGCAGGGATACCTTTGGGATGGGTAAGGTTGCAGTAGTGGGAATGGGCAGGGAATACCTGTGGGATGGGCAGGGTATACCTTTGGAGATGGGTAATAGCTGTGGGATAGATAAACCTCCAGTGCAAGCATAGTGGGACTGTATGGTCCACCTCCCAGGTGCCACACCTATGGCCCTTCAATATCAATACTAAGGTAAGCATTGATCCACACAATTTGAACATAAACACAACTCTTTATTAAATGCCCTGTTCATTGTAGGCCCACCCAAACATACATGGCCCAATTTCATCAGTGTGATGAGACAGGCTGAAGGAAGCATCCATTAATCATCTATCATCCTGTCTTGCCACTCCACCGCTCCAGCTGGGGAGTTGCACCAGTGTTCAGGAGTTTGCACTGCTTTCTTCCTTCACGTGAGGCTCTGTTGGGGCCTTGCACATCCTCAGTGTCTATCAGGTTTCGCCCTTGCCTCCATTCCCCAGGCTCCATGTCCCCATTGCCTTGCTGGAGGTCCATGAGCCTTTTTCTGCAACACTGGGTAGCGGTGGCGCATGAGATTGTGCAGGTGCAGCAAGCTTCCACGATCCTCCTCATGGTCTCTGGGCGATGCTGCATGGTGGTGAGAAGTACCTGGAACCTGTTGGCCAGGATGCCAAAGCGTTCTCCACCACCGCCTTGCCCTGGACAGCCTGTAGTTGAAGATTCTCTCTTCACGGGTGAGGAGTCTGGAAGTGTGGGGCTTCATGAGGTAGGTTCTGAGGGAGAAGGCGTTCATCCCCCACAATGAAGTAGGGTACATCTTGCGTGTCGTTGGGCAGGGGGTCTGGATCTGGGAAGCCCATGATGAGGTTGCGTTCCAGCCCCTCCTTGAGGTCACTGGCGTTGTATATCTGGGCATCTGAACATGAGCCATTGCCTGAAGCATCGATGTACATGAAGTTGGAGTCAGCATCGACCATGACGAAGAGGACGATGCGAAGAAGCCTTGTAGTTGAAATAAGTGGACCCCGACTTGGCTGGAGCTTTGCAGGCCACGTGCTTGCCATCTATGGCTCCAACGGTGTGGGGGAAGTTTCCACTTCTGATACCACTGCTCTGCAACTTTCTTCCAGCCTTCTTCAGTGGAGGGCACTGGAGAGGCTCCTCCACATATTCTTTGATGATGGCCTGCACCACTTCTCTGACCACAATGCTGATGGTGTTGTGTGGCACCCTCCAGCCGTACTGCATGCTCCTGTAGGTGGTCCCTGAGGCCAGGTGGCGCAAGAGTCAGTGCCACCTTGAGCCCAGGGTCCAGGCTGGGCCGGAAGTTGGTGCTGCTGCTTGGTCAACCTGGGTGTCAGCCACTGCACAACTTCGTCAAACATGGCTGGAGGCATCCTCATGAAGTTTTGAAATGCACAAGTGTCTTCGTTCCTGAGCTCCACCATCAGCTTGTTGTGCAGTCCGTACTCTGCTCTTTCTCCCGATCCATATTCGGACCCAGACGCTTCTTGGCTGCCTGTTTTTCTTCCCGTAGTAGAGTTCACAGAGCCTGTAGATGGCTTCGCACTGTTGCAGAAGGATGGTGGCTGCCAAAAGGACTGTGTTATGATCCACGTTTGACATGACTGATGCTGTGGAAGAGCAAGAGGCAGATGAAGGCTGCAGAGGTCTGCACAGCAGGGCTGCTGGTCTGAAAGTGAGATGTAGGTGAGTTGCTCCCCTTTTTATAGGCAATATAGGTTTTCCCTATGTGCCCCTTTGCATCCTCTAGGGCTCCTCTAGACATCCTTAATATCCGAGATAGGTCCCCTCTGCGAACGTTTTTTTCCGTTTTAGATGCTTTCTTTGCGTGCTGCATCCGCTTTCATCCTTTCTCCGTCCGTGCTACTAATGCTGCGGCATCCATTCCGCGTCCGTTCCGCTTCCTCCCTGCGTCTGTTTACCGGCTGGAGCGGATTGAGTGCGCGGATGCGCAGGTGATGCCTAGCGGATATAGCGGATGCGTAACGGATGCAGAACGGATGTCCCCGTACGCCTGGCGGATGCAGAACGGATGCATTGGATACATTTTCCGCTCAAAAGTTTTGAGCAGCTTAAAACCCTCTGAGCTGATGAAACGTCAATAGACGGATGCTGGATGGATAGAGAGGAAGCAAAACGGAGGCAGTGAGTACAGAACAGAAAGCATCGCGTTAACCAACGGATGGCAAGTGTTTTTCTCCGTTTTACATCCTCTTTCCATCCGTTTGTGCAGTGTGACAGGGGCTTTAGATATTAGTGAAATATCCTATTTAATTTCTTTGACATTCTTGTCTTTTGGGAGTTAAGATCCATGATATGTCATTTTTAAATCATTCTCTGATATACAAATGTCTTTTTCTTTACTAAAAACACATAAAAACCATTAAAAACAGTGCAGTGTTGCAATTAAAGTGCTGAACTAAGAGAGTGGAGACTATCAAGTCATTTGCTCTAAGCCCAAACCACTTCACAGATTTTTTGTGAGGCAAAAATTAGAGGAGAAAATGACTTATAACTGTTGAGGATGGCTTAAATAGTTTTTTCCCTTAATAATTGCAAAGCATTGGACCAGATTATCCTTTCCAACTTCATAATTTTTATCATTCTATCCTGGTATAATCCATAATTCCCGTTATGGCTCCTAATGAGTTAAATTAAATGAGATCTGAACAAACTGTGACCCACTGATGAAGCCCAACCTAATCACAGTGTATGCCAAATATCCTTGGGACTATCACTAAATGTTATGTTTTGTTCTCTTCATCTTCCAAATTTTTTAACATATTTTATTGTATTGGTTACTCATTTTCTGAGGTACAATCTGTCTGCCTGCACAACTTGTTCTTATTGGACTTTTTATCATGTTCTAGGTTTTATTCTTATAAACTCAAATAATTTGTGATTGCTCTTATTGAGGCTTATGCTTTTTCTGTTTCATTTTTGATAAAATCATTCCATCCAAAGCTCAGTTAGGGAAATCTTGTGCTTCACTTAATCTAAGGATGAAGCCAGACTCCAATGCATGGATGTTCTCCAAGAACAAAACTATACATATAGTTTCATATTTTTTTTCTGTAACAACCAGAGTAACTTAACGTTATTTTATGTTTTTATATTTATCCTCCCCATCACTCTGGCTATGGCAGTCAGTGATATAGAACAGGAAGAAGCAAGTACAAAATAACACAGTTCAAGAATACAAAGTAAGTTCTGAGATACATTAGAGAAAGAAAAAATTAAATATGGCACCAATTATAAATTTGGGGTAATGGTAAATTGGCTTCAATCCATTGCTTTCTCATTCTTCACCATTCGAAGTACTATCACCATGTGGTAAAAGATATGCTTGAATTTTTGCAAGGAGAATTGGGGTAGACAGCTTACTGCTAGCAGACCCATTATTTTGTCTGTTCAGTCTTTATTTTTTTTAAACTCCCCAGTGTCTTTGCAGAAGAAAAGGAATTAAATGGCAAGCAGACTAGGATACTAGGCCTTTTGACTGGTAGAAAATAATTTTCCTACATAGGAGCTGATGAAACTGAAACATATAAACTACATGATGTCTGTGACAAATGATATATAAACTATCATTTCCAGCTATTGAGAAGCTGAAGTGAACTTCTATCTGCTGTCCACTGACTTTTCCCAAATTAATTTTTGGGGGAGGCGAAAGAAAGCTCATAAGTAGGTGGAGAGTTCAAACACATATCACTGTAATTTGGTTGCAAAATGTACAGGTCCTTATTTTGATGCTGTTTGATAGTGTTAAACAACAAAAAGAACATTTTACTATATTAGTAGCAAAAGTCAAATTTTGTTCTATGCACATTGATTAAGAAGACATTATTTATTGCAATCACTAAAAACAGATCATATACAATTGGCAGTGTTTTTATAAAAATCAATTGCCATTTAGCAATAATATATAAACCCTGATATGTAAGATATACTTTGTGCTTCTTTTCATAATGTAACTGATGTATTCAATCATGGTTTGTCATTCCAAAACACCCTAGATAATCTTGTTTTATGTAAAATTCCGGCTGAATTAAAACAAAAAAAGTATATTTAAAGGTAAAGTGCAGAATCTGTGACCATATTAGATAGCTAACAAATGTTCTGTTCAACACAATTAGGGCTGTTTATATCTTTTCACTTATCATATCTTGACAGTTATTTTTATATTGTCCCTCAAACTATGTGAAATATGCACATTGTACCTTTTAGCACAGAGTATGGGAGATAATTAAGCTGCATTGCTTCAAGAAATTTATTACATCTTATTGTGGATCTTATTAGATTCCTCATAACTAATTTACTGTAATTATTGACCCTCTAACCTCCCGAGTCTACAACATGCGGTTTCTCTTTAATGACCATCTTATTCAAAATAATAAGTTGATTCATTATGTGAAGCATTGATAGTTCTATTTTACCATCTCACTGGAGGATGATGCATATAACCAAAGTTGCAATGGGAAAGATTGGACTTGAATGACAGAATAACTTTAACACATTTATTTACCTGGACTATTCAATCTTTTTCCAAGCTTTGATTCACAAGGTATTTTGTCAGCTCCCCAGATCTGGACCTGGTAGTAAATCTCATCCTGATGGCTTTATACAGTTAAACTAACCCTCAACCTTCCAACTTGGCTGAAGTCTCTCAGATGCATGACTTGGTAAAGCAAAATAAAAATCTTTACTGCAGTTAGAAAGAAGTCATGTTGAACAATTGATTGTCCTCAGTCAATGTGAGGATGAAATTCCCTCTTACACCTCCAGCAATTTCAACTTGTTGCTTCTTGCTCTTTCTACCTTTTTTCACATTTGAAAAAAAAAAGGTGCTCGGTGCTTCATGGCCTTGAAGCTAAGCAATTTTTGGTTGTTGATGTAAGTGACATTTATGTCCCAAAATCTCTGGCTCCGAGCTTTTCTTTCAAATGTTTTTGGGGATGGTGGGAAGGAGGAACTAAGAGTAAACACACACTAATGGAGAATGAGATGGGGGGCTCTGTCATGCCTGTGTCAGAGTCTGAATCCCAAGTGGAAGACAAACAGCTGACAGGGAGTGGAAGGGCAAAGTCCAGCTTGGCAGAGCAGGAAAGAGGTAGAACAAGGGAGAGGGAATTCAGAGGAAGACCCAGGCTCACCCCTTCTTCATCCTCGGGTATGCAGGGAGGNGGGAGGAACAGAGAAGAGAGCAATGTGGGTTGCGTGGCTTTATGGGGGGGGGAGGGGGAAAGGGCCCTGATTCCTTTATTAGCCACACCTTGGAAGGGAGTTTAAAAGAAATGCATGCTGAGTGTGGTGTCTGCTGGGAACAAATGTAAGTTTATCTTATGTTGACTTTGGTTATCTGCGTTCCTGGCATCCTCCCAACCATGTTGAATTACTTCAAGTCTGAAATTCCTTCTCTTGCCCTGCTGGACTAATTACCTCATCTTGCCTTGATTGGACTTACAGTTACAGTTTTTGTTGACCACGTTTTGGACTTGATTCTTTGCAGCCAAAGACTGTTCCTGTGAGAGTTCTTCTCCAGCCAGAAGATAACCAGGACATTGGGGACAAAGTTGGAGCTAATAAGGGGACTCCTACTGATTATCTGACTGTGTTGCCTTTGTGCCACACCCTGGGTGGTCACAACCTGTCCATTTGGAATACACACAGAATCTGAATCCCTGATAGACTTTTAAAGATTTGTAAAACAAAATCCTCCTGTTGCACAGGAAAGCTTTCAGATCTAGTATCAATATGATTCATGGATCTCTGGTTTTTCTCTCTGGAGTTATTCTGTTTTGTGTTTTCTTAAGATCTTTAAATCTCAAGACCAGAGAAAAAAACAGTAGAATGGGATAAATGGACAAATCCCTTACATTCTGTATCATAGATTAGTATGCTGGCTATTTACATGCCCATTTACTGTGGCATCTGGACCTCCTTATTACTTATCCCTCCCCATGAGGTCAGAATGCTACCTCTGCTATCTTTGAGATGTGGTCTCACAGTAAATGAAAACAATTTAATTTACTGAGTCACTGATTACTGACTGATTCTTCTCCCTGTCACTGCTCAGGGTCAATTCAGCTTGCTGTAAATGTTTTTTTATGGAGGTACTTTAAACATTTCACATGATGGAGCCAGGACATGGAATGGGGCAACCTATGGGTTTGGTAATGAATGCAGCTCACGTATACAGGAGGTACCTTTTACTAACGCATTGTATATGTATATATGCAGAACAAGGAAGGAAAATATAGGTTTTTAAAACAGTGTAAGATTTCTCTTATATATTATGTCATATTGAAGCAAACTGACATAAAACTGCACTGTGGGGTACTTTAATGTATACATTTTGAAGTAAACCATTTGCAGCAAAGGTGTAAAATGGACAGGTTATTGTAAGATATCTCAAGCCTTATTAATGTTTAACAGATAAAAGTAGTTATGCTTTGTATCATCAGAATAGTGCAGTGGGGTCATTTTCTGTTATGCTACATATTGTAATAGCCTCTCCTTTCCCTGAACTAATGCAAAGCTGGGGAAAGAAAGTAATAAAAAGGTTTTGCGTGACTGCCTGCTGTAAGGAATGAATAAAGACTTATGATAAATTTGAATGTGAGATACCAGCTGTGCTTATAGATTCATTTTTTAAATAAAGTCAGCAAATATTTATTGTTTTTACTTTCTGGAGTCCATTCTTTTAAAATATATTTCCAGCTCTTTTTAATTAGGCAATTTCCAGCCAATCTTCTGGGGAAAATTCCAGTTGGTCAGATTCACACCTGCTTTTGTACTTCCATGGAAAAACTGCCAAATCCAGAAGATCTCATTTTATTTTCCAGCTCAGTAAAATAATTCCCAAATCCTTCAGTGTAGATCCAATATTTATTTATGGTCTTTTTCACTAGAATATTGTTTACAATATGTTAATATTTTCTAGCTATCCAATGAAAATTTAAATGGATTATCTGTATTTGGGATGATGATTATTAATACATCTGGAATAAATTGCACTGAAGAAAACACTTTCATGACAAAAATGAATCAAAAAGACAGAATTCACTTTTTCCAATGGCAAGCTATCCTGAAACCAACTTCTTCCTGGCCTCCATTATAAATAAGACCAACAATTTAAACTGGACCGAAGCCTGTTTTGGATCTGTAATTATTTGAAATCTGCATGGGTCCTGTTTGCTTGGTATGTGTGTTCTCACCGACCACAGATTTCAAACATGAGTGTTTGTTGGGTACTCTCACATGTAATGGAATGTGTGGATGATCTTGGGGAATGATGGAAAGAGCTATTGTTTAGGAACAATCAGACAAGAAAGGAAGGAGCTCCCAGTGGCTTAATGGTCAGAGAAAGAAACTTAAGAAAGACCAAGTGGTTAAAAGTGGCAGCAGGAAGGTTGTACTTTCAGACTTGTAAGGTTGAAATCAGCCCTTCCAGGTAAACCAGACAGGAAACACACTAGATGAACTAATTCTACTTAATGTGAGGATATATTAAGAGTGTTGTGTTGAGATTCTAGAAAAAGTGCAGAGAAGAGCAATAAAGATGGTTAGGGAACTGGAGGTTAAACATATAAAGAACGGTTGCTGGAATTGGGTATGTCTAGTTAATGAAAAGAGGGACTGTGGGTGCGTGTGATATAATAGCAATGTTTCGATAGCTCAGGGGTTGCCACAAAGAAGAGGAAGTCAAGCTATTCTCCAAAGCATCTGAAGGCAGGACAAGAAGCAATGGATGGAAACTAATCAAGGAGAGAACCAACCTAGAATTAAAGAGAAATTTCCTGACAGTTAGGACAATTAATCAGTGGAACAACTTGCCCTCAGAAGTTGTGAATGCTCCAACATTGGAAATTTTTAAGAAGAGACTGGGCAATCATTTGTCTGAAATGCTAAAGGGTTTCCTGCCTGAGCAGAAGGTTGGAATAGAAGACCTCCCAGGTCCTTTTCAACTTGTAATTCTGTTAAGTGTAAAAGTTCCCACCACCATTTTAAACCACTTGATGCCTTAGGCCAAGTCCTTCCTAAGTTTCTTTTTCTAACTGTTAAGCCACTGTAGTCTTTCTGTTTCTCTGGTCTGATTATTCTGCAGGTAGTATCTCTTTTCCTTGTTCCCCAAGGTTATCCACACATTCCATTGCACACATGACCTCTGCTCAGTACAGATATGCTATCCAGAACCAGCCAAACAACCATTTGTCAAAGTGATGGCATTGCTAGTGCACTGGAAAAGGAAGCCATTCTCATTTAAATTCTGCCCTTGCAAATTCTGCCCTTGCAAATTCTGCCCTTGAATGCCATGTTGATTCAAGGCCTGCAGGTTGCCTGTATGTGCTGTTCCTGAAATTCTCTTTTGAATCAGCTCTGTGCATCCAGCAATTCATCAGGATTGTAGAAATGTATACTTAACTTGACAAGAGCAGAGTCTGTCACAGGTTTGGATCTCTGGAGTGTCAGTAGACCTAATTAGTCAGTAGGGCTATGTGAATTAGTTGTGATTCAGTTTGAATAATCAGTTAAGTTCAGATTGTTGAACCAATTAATTTTGGATTGTCAAATTGAATAATCTCATTAATTTAATTTAAACTGTCAGTTTGGTTTAGAAAAAGTCTGTCTGTATCCATTCAAAAAACCTTCAAATAATTAAATCAATTCAGATCAATTTGACAGCCCAACCAGAATGACTCAATGTTTCAATCCAATTTGATCTGAAGATTTGATTGAACTGCTTCTGAAACAAATCTCCAGTCTGAATATTTGCATCGTGCTATTACTTCAACCATATCTCCATGAATAGAAATTAACTGAAACTGTTAAGTTGGAAAATTTTTCAGTTTGTAAGTCTTACAAAGATTCCATGAAAATAGTATTCATGCAGTATAAAATTCACCTCTACTTTATTTCTTAAAGAAAATGTTTCTTCATCTTGTCCTTGGAACATGTTAAAAATATGTAAGGAGTGGTCCTCATTATATATTTTAGCTCAGGATCGTTCATACATACTTCAAAACAAAGGCTAAAGAATTAAATATGGCTTTATTTTTTTCCCCAAGTACAAGATTCATAGAATGCCAGTTCTTTCTCTTTCTTGAAATGACATAATAGGTGATGTACACTGACTTACAAATGGCCAAAGGTCTAAGTGGGATGCAATATTGTGAGAGCAAATCTTTTTCTCTTCTTCCTCCTGCTGTAGTCCAGACTATGTTCAGGAAAAGCCTTTCCAGAGATATAGAAGATCACTGCACAGTGCAGATTTTTGCTGGAGGGAAGGAGAAAGGGAGAAATATCTGTGGTACTTTTGCCTTCAGACTGCACTCCATTAGATTTCCCACTCTGTTAAAAACCCTTGGGATCACTGTATATATTTATCATATTTTTACGAAGCTTTGAGAATTGATAGTCAGTGAGAAGCTTGGAATGAAAGTGTTTAACCTAAAAATCAGAATGGTAATATAAATTGCCTTGAACAATCTAAGGTTACTTTTCCTGCAAATGCAACCCACTTCTTTGGAAAAATGAAGTCAGTTTCAGTATGCTTCAGTTTTCTAAATTTGATGAGAGATACTTCTGTATAATTGTGCATGGAAATGAGGATCATGCTACTCTTTTATATTTCAATCTGAATGAATGTACACAAATTGAGATAGTGAGATAGATTGCATTTGTGTAGAAAACACTGAAAACAAATGTGAGACTACTTATCTATATCTGTTCTTGTTGTATTGGTCTGATAGGCTAACCCTAATGTTAACTTGCAGCCTGAAAGACAATTTAAGTTGCAGAAAATAGCACAGGGTGTGGATGGAGGTTTAGTTCTCTAAGGAATAGAAATACACAGTGGGAATATTCTGAAACATGTTTTCATTATTGAAGTGTCATATGTTCTCAGTGGCCCAGGAGGCTGTGAGTTAATGTGGATAGTCTGTCAGCTGTGATCATTTCTGGAAACAGAAAATGTGCCATAACAATTTATTGCTTGGCTATTTCACTTTCAAATTATTGATTATGATCTACATGGAATTGCCTTGGAAGACAACACAAAGCTGCTGCTACAATAGAATACATCAGGTAGATCGAGGTGTCAAACTTGCATCATCGTGTCATCATCATATGATGTATCGGGACATTTTTCTTCTTCGCTAAACTGGGCAGGGGCAGGGCCAGTATGTGAACCATCTGGCCCATGGGCTGCGAATTACTACACCCCTGCAATAGATGGCTGTCAAGAATGCTATGCAGGACTCCACACCTCATCACAGGTAAAAGTTTTATTGACTGCCAGTCTGAGATTTAGATATGGGTGATATCATTCAGAGCATTGAAGGAACATCTGGCCCTCTATAAATTTGCTTCTTAAGATCTGCAAAGGCCTTTTCTCTGTGAGTCTCACTATTGCAAGTGACGCTTAAATGTGGATAAGAAACAAACTAATCTTTTTTTTAAAGTATGATGAATATGGAACATCCTTTCCCTGCAACTGAAGCTGGTGGCAAATCCATATTGCTTTCATAATTGCCTCAGGCAAAGACCTTCCTTCTTATGCAAATTTTTGGGTCTCAGCAACAGCAGTTGATCATTTTTTTGTCCATAGGATGTTTGTACTATATGTTATTATTTTACTGTTTTCATTGATGGCATCCTATCCACGAAACTGTGCTGGGTGATTTATTACTCTTGCAGTAAGGAAGTAAGCATAAGAAAAGAATGCAAAAGTCCATGAACTAAACAGAGTAACACATCCTTTTTGTTGAGTAAATTGTAGTTTTTGCAGACCAGAATTGTAAGGAAGGGAAAGAAGCAAGATTTTGGGAAATTCCGTTGAAATAATTTATGTTGAGGCTCTTGAATCGTTTTCCTTTCTTGCAGTAGCCAGCGGTTCAATTTTATTTTATCTCTATAAATGAATCCTGAAGAACATTCTCTGATGCTGAATTATTTTCCCTTAAAATCTTGATCAGGCCTTTTCTTGTATGATGGTTCACACTGAATCCAACACATTAGCTACACAGTGCCATTATGATTGTATGATGATCCTCTCCCCTTAAAAATGTCTTGGTAATCTGACAAGGTCAACAGAAGTGAAATTATCTGTGGAGCTCTGAAATGAAGACATGACAAGAATGAAACTGCACTAATTTGACAATGCACTGACAGGATTATCATGCAATTAGCAACAAGGTGAAACAGCACCAGCCTGTTCTACTGAATTTGTTGCGCTAAAAGTAGCAGTTGCTGGAGTTGAGTGTAAAATCTTACAATATACAACTATTTCTTCTGCATAGCAATGCCAATCCTATGACTGTCCTCGTTTGTTCACTTTTCTAACAGCTGAATAGAACATGTAGTGTGAAATGATCTTGACATCTTTTTTTACTGAAATCTTTTCATATTAAAGAGTTTAACAGCAGAAACATCAGTGCCACTTAACAATAATTTCTCATATAGATGTCAGCTCAAGTGATTAAGCTATTCTCTTCAGTGCAATCTACTTTAAATATGCAAGATACATTAATATCACTGGGTCGATGTGATTGGATATCTGTTTGAAATCCTGTTCCTAACAAAATACAGGAAATGGAATTGCATTAGAATAAAAATATCCTACAGAGTCTACAAAAAATTTATTGTAATAATATATACCTAAATGGTGCTTTATATTTCCCTGTTCCCTCAAGAAAGGCCCACTTTACAGTTTGGAAAACCTACTACAGAGGTAAATCTATTTCAGTTTCTACCAGATGTTCACAACAGAGATGGGCAATAATGACCAACAGAAGCATTAGTTGCTGCAATCAGTTGAGCTACACTGTGGAAAGAAGAATATGATTGGTATCAGTATTCTCGACCTCTTGGCAGTTAATTGAAAATACTTCAGAATTTTTATTTCATGCATTGATGATCTTGTTTATCAGTGATGCTTGTTCAGTTGACAATCCATTGACAATTCCAGTCAGCCCTTAGAAAAGAGTCAGACAAACCTTCAGACATCATTGTAAAATGACTGCCATCATATTGATTGTAATTATCTATGATGGATGAAGATAATGTGAGTTATGTCCCAAACCAGGGCTGTCAAACTCAAGGCCCTCAGGACCGGCCTGGAAATAGCAAAAGACCACCCACAGTGCTTCTGGAAGCCAAAACAGGGTGCTGCAAGAGGCTGTCCAGCCCAAAATTTGGCTGTGCGTGCCCCCGTACCTCATTTTGTCTTCCTCTCAGCTGGCCTGTGGAGGAGAACTACAATGCTGATCCAGCCCTCGAAGAAATCCAGTTTGAAGCCCCTGTCCTGAACTATCCGGAGAAATGTTCCCTTTCTATTTATAGATTCACAAGCAGATCTTTACTATTTTAACACTATACAGGTATATGTATGAATAAATTTAAGTCCTCTAGCTCCGAAAGTAACTTCTCATCTGCCATCATCCGGCTTTTGTAAGGATGTTTGTCTCACAGCTTTTGGTTTCAAATTTTTTTTTTTTTTTTTTTT
>BHFT01073644.1:0-47652 GCA_004320025.1 Laticauda laticaudata | reverse complement strand
TTTTCCAACGTATGGCAAGCTTTTTTTAACGTTTTACATCCTCTTTGCATCCGTAAGTGCAGTGGGACAGGGCCTTTCGGAGAAACCTTCTGACAGTGAGAGAGCAATCAACCAATGGAACTGAAGTTGCCTTCAGAAGTTGTAGGAGCTTCATCACTGGAGGCTTTCAAGGAGATTGGACTGCCATTTGTCAGAAATGGTGTAGGGTCTCCTGCTTGGGCGGTGGGGTTGGACTAGATGACCTACTAGGTCCCTTCCAACTCTGATTATCTGTTTATCATATTTATGACAGTTGCAGAGGGGGGAGTTAATGCAATCCCCTTTGGTGACCTTGACAAGCAAAATCAATGGGGAAGCCGGATTCATCTATCGACCATGTTGTTACTAACTGAACACACAGAATGATTCACTTAACAACTGTGGCAAGAAAGGTCGATTTTACAAGGCAAAACTCACGAAACAAATGTTTCACTTAGCAACATAAATGTTGGGCTCAACTGTGGTCCGAACTCGAGGACTATCTTGTACTGTGTCCCTTCAGTTTCTCCCTGGTAATCCACTGGATCTTCCAGTCACCCCAGGGAGGGCTTAGGCCCTCGAGAGCCAGCGCCCCACGCAGCCTTTGCTCTCTGGAAATCAGATTCCATCCCTGGAAATCACTCCAAGGAAACTCGGGAGATTTTTCCCCTGCGAAAACCTTCTCAGAGATCCCACTTCCATCGCAAAGGAAGCCCGCTGAGCTCGGGAACTTCTCTCCACTTTCGCCCATCCAAGGAGGCCTTTGGCTCCGCCATGCTGGCTCCCGCGGCGCTGTGGGCGGGGATGGAGAGAAAAGGGCGCTCTCTTCCCGCCCCGTTTCCTCGGCGGGGCTGTGGGGAAGTTTCTGAGGCGGCGGGGCTGGCAAAGGGGAGAATGGCGGGCGCGGGGGGCGGCGGCGGCGGCCGAGCGGGACTTTGTCCCCCGGGCGGCCTTGAGCAGCTGGAGCTGGGGCAGCTCGGACAACCTTCTGGCTCGCCCTCGCCGCCGCTTTCCACTTGCTCGAGGCAGGCCTGGAGCCGGGACAACCCGGTGTTTGAGCCCGAGGAGGAAGACCCGGCCAGGGTGGCGACGGCTGTAGCCGGGCCGGTGCTGAGGATGGACGTGGAGTGGGGCCGGGGCGAAGCGGCCTCGCCGACGTCCGGCGGGCCCGGCGCTCGAAGCGGAGACGCCGCGCAGGGGAGGCAACGGCGGCGCAGGCGGAGGGGCGAGGAGGAGGAGGAGGAGGAGGAGGATGAAGAAGACGGAGGGGAGCGGGGCCATCCCTTCCCCGCGGGCGTAGGAGCGGGAGACGCCCTGCCCGCGCGCTTTGCTCCCGAAGAGAGCAACGGCGAGGCCGCGGAGCCCCCGCCGCACCGGATCGCCTGGGCCAAAGGGCTGGCGAGCCGACTGCGAGGTGAGTGAGCGGCCGCCTGGCTCAGCCTCGCCTCCCCGCCCCTGGAAGACGCAGCCTTTGGCTGATGCATTCACCTGTGCATCTAC
The DNA here is from genome assembly GCA_004320025.1 of Laticauda laticaudata. Classification (NCBI taxonomy): domain Eukaryota; kingdom Metazoa; phylum Chordata; class Lepidosauria; order Squamata; family Elapidae; genus Laticauda; species Laticauda laticaudata. The sequence continues at coordinate 46,134 of BHFT01073644.1, read as the reverse complement.
CTGCCTTGGGCAACTTTGTTTGTTTGTTTGTTTATTTATTTATTTATTTATCAAGAAATTATTAGATAACAGGTATAAGTATAAACATGGTTATGAATACACGAAATGGATACGTATAAGACAAAAGAAAGAATAGGACAGGGACGGTACTCTCCACATCCAACTCTCCCCGCGACAAAAGTTGCTTTAATATCTTAAGTCGTCCTTACTTCAAATAGACTCCTTAAAGAAAGGATGCAAAAGGTTAGATGAGAGAGTTAGTAGTAGAGAGACGAGGGGGCAAAAAGGGGAGGCAGAAGAAGAGGGGGAAGGAAAGAAAGCAAGGCAAAGAAGTTGAACAAGACAGAAACAAGAAATGGAGATACAGGGAAAAGATACAAGGATTGTAACCATAAGCTTGTTTAGAGATAATGGGTGAAAATGTAATTGTAAAAGGGATTCTGTCATGGTACATAAGATAGCATTGTTATGTTACAATAGGAATAATTTTAGAAAATATGATGATGGATTAAATATTTATTGTAATGTAGTGGGATGTTTGTTAATAAATAAAGGAATTAAAATGATTGAGAGAATTAAGAGGGAACATTTTTAATTATTAGTAATGATTTATTAAAGTATAAGTAAGAAATATGGGGAAAAAAGAATTAATCATGGAAAGTTTATAAGTGTTCCCAAAGAAGTATGATATTCAATTGAAAGAAATGTTAAAAAGATGTTAAGATTTTAATGCAATTAATGATAGAAGTAATGGAATGGAATTGTGCTTTATTTAACATTATGTACTATAATATTTTTCTTTTAAGAATATAGTGTCGTTTTAAAAATGTACCAAGCAGAAATCCGATTGGAAGTTACTATTATATGAATTATAATCTTAAAGCTTTTTATACATTGAACTTTAAATAAGATGTTTTGAATGGACAAAAATTAAAGGATATAAAGTGTCATACTCTAATGGTAACTAAAGGGAAAAATTTTGTTTAATAAGAAAAATAATATCAAATTGTAAACAGACAGACAAATGATTTAATGAGATGAATAATTTTTTAAATATTTGAATGACATGAATAATTAAAACAACAATTGACGAAAATTAAAGGCGGGAAAAACTATCTAAAAATATAACATGTAATAGATTATTGAATAGAACATAAAAATGAGCATGAAATTGAGTTTGTGTCTGTATAAGGAATATAACCTTGGACCGATGCTTTATTCTTCAAAAAAAATAGCTTTTTATTTGTAATTTATGATATAGATGTTGTGAAAACCCAAATAAAATTTTCAAAAAAAAAAAAAGGATGCAAAAGGAAGGGACAAAAATTCAAATATTTCTTTTAATTGTTTTAAAGCCGAGGTCTTCAGACTTGGCAACTTTTAAGCCTTGTGGACTTCAAATTCCAGAATTCTGGGAATTGAAGTCCACAAATCTTAAAGTGGCCAAGTTTGGGGATCTCTGGTTTAAAGAATAAAATAGAATTGTTGGATTGTAAGTTTTCCCCCAGCAAATTTGCCTTGGTGAATTGTCCCGTGCCAAGTTGGCTGGAACAGAAGGCGAGTTGGCCGTGGTGAGTTTTCCCATTCCATCTACCTGTGGCTGCCAGGAGGACTGGGATTTGAAAGGGGCAGAACAAAGCTCAAAAAAAAAAAATGTGAAGCAGGATGAGAGGCCATCAGGAGAGCCCAGGGTTGTAGATTAGTTAGACTGAGAATTCAAAAAAAAAAAGAAAGAAAGAAAAGATTCCAGAAAACAATAACCAACAACTTCCATAATGTTTAGCAAAACAACTGTACTGGCTCAAAAGGCACTGAATGGTAGTTATAAAGAGGAAGGGGTTACAGTGTAATACTGTCCAACAGCTTGCTACTCATTGTTAAGTGCAATTATAGCTCTGGGATAAAAGCTATTCAGAAAATGTGTGGTCCAAGTTTAGAGACGGTTTAGAGACGGTTACCACAGCACTGAAAAAAGTGGCTCATGACCGTTTTTCGCACTTATGACCGCTGCAACATCCTGGTGGTCACATGATCAGAATTTGGATGCTTGGTAACTGACTCATATTTGCAGTATCCTGGGATCATGTGATCACTTTTTGTGACCTCACAAGCAGAGTCAATAGGGAAACCAGATTCAATTTAACAACCATGTTGTTAACTTAACATCTGCAGTGATTCATTTAAACAACCGTGGCAAGAAAGGTTGTAAAATGAGGCAAAACTCATTTAATAAATGTCTCACTTAGCTGTAGAAATTTTGGGCTCAATTGTGGTCATAAATTGAGGACCATCTGTCAAACTCGTGGCCTTTGGGCCGGATGTGTCACGTGCTGGCCACGCCCATGCCTGGTTTAGCAAAGGGGAAGGTCGCGATACGTCACATGACGGCGCCATGATGATGCGAGTTTGACATCCCTGCCTTAGAAGCTCTGCCACTGTTGAAAGCATTGAGAAACCTGGTAAGGAAATATCTCTGAAACAATACCCCAAGGATTCACTGATTGTCTAGTTTTACTAATTACAGTTAAAATATTCCTGAATACTAACCCTGGCTGTCTAAATTTAAAAGACAGTGCACAGTCAGGTACGTTTGCCTGCAGCTTGCATGCCGGCACAGATGGCTCTGCGTGCCACCTGTGGCACGCGTGCCATAGGTTCACCATCACAGCTCTAGGCCATGGGTCTCAAAGTTGCTGCATCATACTGCCGTCATGTGACATTTTTCCCATTCACAGAGCTGGGGCAGGCATGGCCTGCACGTTGACACATCCAGCCCGCGGGCCGCCAGTTTGACACCCCTGCTGTAGGCCCTGAGCAAGGCAAAGTGAGGTGGTCTCCAGCTATAGGAGCAAAAATGTTTACAAAATTAAAAGTCTTAAGAAAAAGTTTTAGCCCTTTGATAAAACTAGACTTTGTAACTGTCCTAGAAAAATATGAGGCTTTTATTTTGGGCATCACACAAAATGTATGGGCTGTCTCATTTTTTAAGCCTGTCTAAGAGCTGTGCTTATTTTTTCCAGAAATAAAATACTTTTTTTTTTTTTTTTTTGCCAAGCATTGCAAACTCCAATCCACTCAGAGTGTATTTCAAACTTTCTGTTGCTCGGCCAACCAGCCTTTGCTCATTTGTTCCAGTTCAGGATAACCATCTAACTAGCTGCAAATTCCAGAAAAGTAGCCATATTAATCTATAGAAGTAAAAAATACACATGTAATTGCAGCTACTTTCAGTTTATACTATAAACAGGTTTTTTTTGTAACCCACTCCTTTTCACATATTATTTGTTTGTAACTTAGTTATGTGCAGGATAGTTCACAGAACAGAAAATAGAAAGTTCTGCTACAAGTACGGTAAAAGTTAAAAGTTTAAAAGTTAATTTAAAAAAAAACACACAAGTGATAATTATTTGAAACAGATGTTAACAGCTAAAAAGAGCTAAGCTATATTCGCAAGCTTACTTATGGGGCATAATATATCTTAAGTTATACCCTTTTTCTTCCATTGCAATTCCTTCTGTGGATAGCTCATGCTGCTATTTTTAGTAACATGCCTTTGGTATGATGAAACAAGCACATTTTGTACAACTACTGTTTTGATCTACAAAACTGATTTGATGCATATATCATTCAGTTCTTATTTTATGGTCCACTGTTACAGGGATTGATCTTCATTGTCTGTCTTATTCAGGGGTGTCAAACTCCATTTCATTGAGGGCCACATCAGGATTGTGTTTGACCTTCGGGGGCCAGGGTGGTTGTGGCCAGCTCAGTGTCACTCGTGCCGGGGTGCCTGTGGTGGCCTGAGTGCTCTGCCAGCAAAATGGGTTCCCAATCTCTGTTTTCTGCTGGGACGGCCTCCTGCAACCCTCTGCCAGTGAAAACGGAGCTCAGGAGGGCTCTGTTTTTGCTGGCAGAAGCACTGCAGGCCGGTCCCTCACTGTTTCCAGGAGGGCCCCGTGGGCCAGATCTAAGTACCTCGCAGTCCAGGTCCAGCCCCCAGGCCTTGAGTTTGACACCCCTGGTCTAATTCAAAAGTGATATGGTTTAACATAGCTTGCTTTTTAAAAAATGGGAAAGAGTACTTTCATTTGCACTATAACTTCAGACATCTGTTCAGATACTAAGAAATCCCTGATCCCTAAGAGTGAAGGTTGGCAATCTGATACTCTCTAGAAATTTTGGATTACAATCCTTCACCATTAGCCAGAATTGGTGGAAGTTGAGAGCAAAAACTATCTTCACTGTCCTAATTTTTCTCCTATTATTCAAGTGGGCAGTACTATAATTGGCACTAAGTCATGCAAACTTCTACAAAACTCTGTCAATTTATCTTTTGCAAGGCTCCCTGTTTCTCTGGCAAAAAAATGAGAATTTTTGCATTTCATGGGATGCAAAATAGCATGAAAATGCATTTTATAAATTCTGATATGTAATTATGTACACATGTGTGTGTGTGTGTGTGTATGTGTGTGTGTGTGTAAGTAATTACAATTTCTTGCTTTCTTCATCCTGGTGTCAGTTGAAAGAGGACTGCATTTTAATCAGCTTTGTAAAAAGTTAATGAACTGATGGAGAAGAGCCAAGTTTTTGTGGACTTTAATAATGTATAACTTTATAGTTCTTTTTGTTACTTTGCTGCTGTTACATACATTTTGAACCTTCTGGTCTGGCTGGCTTCCAAAAGAGGCTGAGTAACTCTTTTGGCCTATTTGGGGTGTTTGAAATCTTTAAATCCTTTTTGATGATTTCTTACAGAGCACGTCATAGAAGAACCTTTGCAATAAACTGCTTTAGTGGAGTAATGCTTTTTAAAACATCAATTTAGCAATGTTTATGCAGAGTGCACCAGCATTGCATGTATATGCTGTTGCCATTGGTACTGTGTGGACCTTGAGAGAAAAATTGTTAACTGCTAATAAGACAGAGATAAACTTACTTCTTCTTACCTAGAATCATGTGTGTTTCCACTAAATTTGTATATGTGTTTCTCAGATTTTATTTTGCCTACAAAAGCTATTCCATATCTTCCAATAAAAATTGTACAAAGTGCATTTTGCTGGCCAAGGTTTGCCATTCTAACTTGGTTAATCTTATCAGTGGTTACTGTTCTTCTGCTTGAACAATCTTGCTAGTACTTACAACTGCGGTGATGTAATATTGATGCAAATGAAATGCAGACTTGTAACCACATTGAGCCCAAAAATGCCACTGCTAAGCAAGACAGTTGTTTAGTGAATCTTGGCCCATTTTACAACCTTTCTTGCTACAGTTGTTAAGTAAATCCTGTAGTTGTTAAGTTAATTACATGATTGTTAAATGAATCTGGCTTCCCCATTGACTTTGCTTGTCAGAAGGTTGCAAAAAGGGGATCTCATGACCCCAGGATACTTCAACCATCATAAATATGAACCAGTTGCCAAGCGTCCAAATTTTGATCATGTGGCTGCAGGGATGCTACAATGGTGGTAAATATGAAAAGTGGTCATAAGTTATTTTTTTGAGTGCCGCTATAACTTCAAATAGTCACTAAACAAATGGTTGTAAGTTGAGAACTACCTGTAATCATGTTAACTATCACATGTTAGGTGGTAATCTTAAGAGCTGTGGTGGCATAGTGGTTTGAATGCAGTACTGCAGGCTACTTCTGCTGATTGCCGGCGATTGCTGATTGCTGGGTATACAAACTGTAGGCAGTTTGGCAATTCAAATCTCACCAGGCTCAAGGTTGACTCAGCCTGCCATCCTTCCAAGCTGGGTAAAATGAGGACCCAGATTGTTGGGGGCAATAGTAAACTCTGTAAACTGTTTAGAGAGGGCTGTAAAGCATTGTGAAGCAGTATATAAATGTAAGTGCTATTGCTGTTGCTAATCTTTTATCCCTGTCTAATTCTTTTCCTTGTTGTTCTGGTTAGTAGGTATAACTTATTGAAATAATATATCGTAAGTCATGTATTAATCTTGTAAGGTGGAAATAAATGTCCAAGCTTATACATCAGACTAAATAATAGCAAACCATTACTAGTTCATACAGATGTCTTTAATATATCAATACATCATATTTCTTATGGATTCCTGGTTATTTTTTTTAAGGTCTGTGGGGTACTCGGCTCATGGAAGAAAGTACAACTCGAGAGAAATACTTGAAAAGTGTTTTGCGTGAGCTAATAACATATTTGATTTTTCTTGTGGTCCTATCAATCTGTAAGTAGTCTTTGCTGATATTTTAATGTGATGGTAAAGTGATATTTAATATATGATGAAATAGATTCTGAAATATTCCTTCATTCAAGGCCATGATTATTGCTAATCCAGTCAAATTTGATATTCTGAAAACTGCTAATCCATATACGCTATAATAACATCCAAAACCTGCTTGTATTGCTGTAGATTGATTCAAGAGCTAGGGGAAATAGTCTTAAGAAACAATCTTGATAGTTCTGAAAGTATATTACATTTTCAGTCTATAATTTAAAAATAAAAAGAATAAATGTATACTCTGAGATTTTACAAAATCAGCTGCCATGAATACATCAATTCTATTATTATTTTTAAAAATGATTAATTTGCAGAACAATATCTTATAAATAAATGTAGAAATATAAAATATTCAAGACTACAAGTGCAACCTTTATTGACAATAAAGGAAGATTGTGGCCTTCCTTTCATCACAAAACCAACAAGATGATGTTGTTGTTCAGTCTCTAAGTTGTCTGACTTTTCGTGACTCCCATGGACCATAGCACACCAGGCTCCCTTGTCCTCTGCTGTCCCCCAGAGATTGCCCAAATTCATGACCACTGCATTGATGACACTATCTATTCATCTCATCTCCTGCTGTATCCTTCCCCTTTTGCCTTCCATCTTTCCCAACATCAGGGTCTTTTCCAGTGAGTCCTCTTTTCTCATTTGGTGGCCAAAGAATTTGAGCTTCATCTTCAACATCTATCCTTCCAAAGAACAGTCAGGGTTCATTTCCTTTAGGATTGACTTATTTGATCTCCTTGCAGCCCAAGGGACTCCCAAGAGTCATTTCCAGCACTACAATTCAAAAGCATAATTTTCCCAGTTTAACATTTTTATTAGTTTATAAGATAAAATGCAAAAGTAAATAGAAAGACACAGTTGGGGGAGGGTAAGGGGGAGAAAAAAGTGAAGAGGAACTGGAGGAAAGAAAAGAAGAAACATTTACTTCCCTCCATTGCAGTAAAAAAAAGCATTAGCATCAAACCACGTTTTATTTTCCATCATCCTATAAACTAGCCATTTCTATAAAAACTTATGAATCTAATCTGTAAAACCCAAAATCAAAGTTTCACTTTTTTTCTACTTCAAGCGCAAAGTTCAGAAGCAGTCTCCATGTGTAAACAAGAGTGCTTATATTCTTTCCTTTAACCAAAACAGTCTATTTAGCCATTTCTGCCAACTCCACATAATTCCACATAAAATAATAAACATGATGAGTTGCATGTATTGATGATATTAAAAGAGCTGTTCTCTCTTTAATTATGTGGGTTTTTTATCACTTTGAGTCAATATTGACTCTTGACAATTACATGCACAAATCCTTGGTAATGTTTTTAAAACTAATTTGCCATTTTGTTCTTCCAAGGGTTGAGAGGGAATAACTGATCCAAAATCCCCCAGCAAGCTTCATGCCTAAGGCAGGGTTAGAACTCATTCTTTCCATGTCAAACTTGGTGGTTATAACAAGCACAACAAACTGGTTCTTAGAACATGTTTAGGATACATAAAATATTGGAAGAGCTCTGCTTTTGTCTGCAATGCAGTCTCCTGCAGATTTTTATTTCTGCTAAGAGAGTATAATTGGACAGGCAATTAACCGAATGTAGCTACAGTTAAGTGCTTCACTAAGTAAACTAATTTTACTGCTTTTCTGTATACCAAAACAAATAAATTAGAAATGCATGTATCTCTCTTAAGTTTTTGCTTTTGCCTTTTTCAAGTGCTGAATATAAACAAATAGGTTTAGTACCGTGTTTCTCATAAAATAAGGCTGGGTCTTATATTTTTTTGAGCCCGAAAAAACAGATAGGCCGTCTTTTCGGGGGTGACTTAATTCCCCCCCTTGTATCCTCATCTAGAGTGCCCCGCGGGTAGCCTCACCACCAGCCGCTTGTAACAGGTGATCATGGCGAAGCGCAGAGAGCTCCCTACTCCCACCAAACACTTTTGCAGCAGACCGAAGACCTTTGGCACCCACCGCTGTTGCTTTCCCTTCTGCCCATTCCGCCGCCACATTTGGAGCTGACGCTTCCGTGGTTGGAGTGCCGCTGCCATTTGGAGTGCCACTGCCATTTGGAGCACCGCCGTCACGTTTAGAGCTGCCACTTCCACGTTTGGAGCTGCGTTTGGAGCTCCAGCCACGTTTGGAGTGGCGGTGGTGCTCCAAATGGCGGTGGTGCTCCAAACAGTGGCAGTGCTCCAAACGCAGAAGCAGCAGCTCCAAACGCGGCGGCAGCTCCAAATGCGGACATGGCAACTCCAAACAGCAGCAGTTCTCCAAACAGTGGTAGTCTTCCAAACCAAACAGAAGCAGCAGCTCCAAACGCGGCAGCAGCTCTAAATGCAGAAGCGGCAGCTCCAAACGGCAGCGGTACTCCAAATGGCAGCAGTGCTCCAAACAGCAGTGGTGCTCCAAACGTGGAAGTGGCAGCTTCAAATGCGGCGGCAGCATGGGCAGAAGGGAAATCAACAGCAGCGGACACTGGGTCTGCAGCAAAGGTGCTTGGCAGGAGTAAGGAGCTCTCTGCGCTCTGCCATGATCGCCCATTAGGAGCAGCTGATGGCGAGGAATTGCTGCCCACGGGGCGCTCCTAACAGCAAGTCCCCCTGCCCTTCCCCCCATTTTGCATGTTTTAAAATAGGCCTAAATTTGGGGGGAGGGGCTTAATTTCATTTTATGCCTAGAAAACATGCTGGGTCTTCCTATTGGGGAAGGCCGTATTGTTGAAGAAACACGGTATTAGAAACTAGTCCAAGCCCTAATGATTGGATAAGAGGACTGCCTTCGGGGTACATTCTCTTCAGAAACTGAATTGGGATAATTTCAGTTTCAATCCAATTTTATTGCAGCATTTAACCAGCAAATAAAAAACAAAGTAAAAGAAAGAAGAAATTAAACAACAAATATACATATACATCAATCCATCAATCCATCTTATTATTTTGGAATGTTACAAGTTTCCCATTGTCCTGGCTTCTTTGAACACATGTGTTTCTGGGGGAAAAATGGATTTGATGAAAAGAATTAAAAAAAAACCCTTTATTTTTCAAATAAACACTTGGAAAATTCATATATAATATGTGGAAAAAAACCTACTTCTCGTGCATTTAGCATTAAACAGAGACAATCTCTAGCATCCAGGTTCATCCTAAAGAGCTCCATGTGAGATAATTCTTGATAATATAGCAAAGAAGAAAATATTACTTCACACTTAACTGTTACAAATGAAGATGATGATTAATAAATTCCTACCTAAAATACTTATTTCCAAATTCATGTCTACAGTATCTTATGGAATGATGAATTCTAACATTTATTACTACACAAAAGTAATGTCCCAGCTCTTTCTCGACACACCAGTATCGAAGATGGAGAAGACCAATTTTAGATCTTTGTCCACAATGGAAGACTTCTGGAAGGTACTAATTGAAATGTGATTCCTGATATCTTTAAGCTATATGCATATCACATAGATTTAACATATTACCAAAAAAAAAAAAAAGACAGTTCTAAGTAGTTACAAATAGGTTTGCTTTGTGAACAGTTATATGGATAGACATGACCTGATTCATGTTATAACATAAAATGGTTCAAATTCCACTTGTGCACAATAGTAGTGAAAAGGATTTGGATAAACAATGTTAGGGATCATCTATAGTTTAATTTTAATAAATGTTTTATATTTTTTATATTGCTATATAATGAACAGAGGAAATTAATTGCTAATATATAAAATAGGTGAACAATCTTTTCATTTTTTAAAAAACCTTTAATGGCTGGAATTCAATAGAGTCCAGCAGGTCATACCAGAGGCACTGCATCGATGACCCTCAATCGAAAACATTTCACTTAATCTTTCAGTTCACTGAGGGTCCGTTGTTGGATGGACTGTACTGGGAAATGTGGTACAATAATAAAACAGTAGCAGAAAACAGAAGTTTTATCTACCACGAGAATCTACTCTTAGGAGTGCCTCGTATCCGGCAGCTGAAAGTGAGGAATGCTTCATGTTCAATACCTGAAGATTTAAAAGATGAAATAAAAGACTGTTATGATGTTTACTCAGTGACTAATGAGGACACTGCTCCGTTTGGGCTCCGGAATGGCACAGCGTATGTATTTCTTCACATTCATATAGACCAGGCGTGGGTAACTATGGCAACTTTACGACCTGTGTACTTCAATTCCCAGAATTCCTGAGCCAGCCAGCCCCTGATATACAGAAATATTTTAATCTCACAGCTATTTAACCAGAATTTAAAGATTCTAAGGCAAGAATATCAAACTTGATTTCACTGAGGGTCGCATCATGGTTGTGTTTGACTTCGGGGGGCAGGGGGGTCATGGCCAGCTTGACGTGATTTGTGTCAGGGGCACCTGTGTTGGCCCAAGAGCTCTGCCAATGAAAATGGGCTCCTGAGCTTTATTTTGGGCTCTGACAGCCTCCTGCAACTGCCTGCCAGTGAAAATTGAGCTTGGGAGGGCTCTCCCAAGCTCTGTTTTTGCTGGCAGAGGCACAATGGGCCGGTCCTTTGCTGCTTCCAGGGCGGCCTCATGGGTCAGGTCTAAGCACCCGGTGGGCCAGATTTGGCCCCTAGGCCTTGAGTTTGATACCCCTTCTCTAAGGCCTTTAAACAACAATACAGTTCCATAACATCAGATAAAAACTTCATTTATTTTTATTGATTTATTCATTCATTCATTTTATTATTCTTACATTCTAGAGCCCAAACCTCTATATGCTTACCAGATGAGCCAGCTATTAAAATTTTATTGATCAAGACTTCATAATGCTTTTCAATAAAATAGAGGAGTTATAGAGTACATTATCATCCCTTAAGTTACCCATACTATAGGTATGCTCTACCAATAGGACAGTACTCCGTTTTTGATCTTGGACTACAATGATCGGGTATGCCACATGAGCAACTAATAATCCAATTTTATACCAAGGATGCTCATGCTTTTCAATGGTACTGAGAGAGCTAATAAACTATACTGGAGACAGCCTCTGCAAATTATTATCCTATTGCTGTCACCCTACCTACTAGAGAAAATATTCAATGTATGGTACATACTCCAGATTCAAAGGATATTTGCCATCATGTTTTACTTCTAAATAAAAAAATGCATAGAGATAATTCTGTTTCATAAGTGTTCAAGATTGCAGTAATGGAGAATTATGGTTCTAGTAATACTCATGATTCTAATGTTGTGTTTCAGTTGGATGTACACTGGTGAAAAAGACTTGAATGGGAGCAGCCACTGGGGTTTGATTGCCACGTACAGTGGGTCTGGCTATTACCAGGATCTCTCAAAAAGCAAAGAAGACACCTCTGCCTTGATTGTTGGCCTTAAGAACAACTTGTGGCTTGACAGAGGCACAAGGGCAGTATTTATTGACTTTTCAGTCTACAATGCAAATATCAACCTCTTTTGCATTGTCAGGTGAGCCTGGAATGTTTAACCATTAACTGACCATTAACTCTTGATTTGTGAAGCCACAGTCTGGTGCATGTAGATGTCATCTCCATTGTACTCAACAGGAAGGCCACTCTACCCATAGTGTGTTTTTCTCTCGCAAGGCTACAATTAACATTGGAGATTTGGGGTATTTTTAATAAGAATAATCAGCCTATAGGTAAAAGGTTCATTACAGGCAGTCTGTGTTGTAACAAAGTCACAAAAGTAGATAAATTCCCTTTAATACCTCCAACTTGGCCCCCAGTGTCCAGTTATACTCAGCTGTAGATCAAACTCTTGCCAAAAAACAGTCTACAAAGGGAAGAAATGCAGTTCGAACTCAAAGGACAGATAAATTAGAAATAAAAAAACAACACAAACCACGCTGAAGTAATTAACATGACAGGCCAGGATAATAAATTGCAGACTTCCAAAAGATAACGAAGCACACACAGTTGGGAGGACGCCAAAACCCAGATAAGCCTGACAAAGATAATGCACGCTTTGTTTCCAGCAAGGTGTTGTATGCAAACGCCCTTCTTATATCCTGTTCTTCCAGCTGCAACTAATGAAAGGGATTAGGGCTCTTTTCTCTCCCATGAGCCACATTGCTCCCTTTTCCATTCCTCCCTGCGTGCCCTAGGATGAAGAGGGGGTGGCCCTGGATCTTCCTCTGAATGCCCAGCCGAACTGTGCCCTTCTCCCATGTCTTTCACAGCCACCGGAGCCACACTCCCACTCCCTGTCAACTGCTCAATCCCTCTCTCAGAATCAGATTCCAACAAGGGCATGATGTAGTCCTTGACAACAGTTCATTTAGCAACTGTTCAAAATTACAGTGGCACTGAGAAAATGGACTTGTGACTGGTTTTCGCACTTCGGACCATTGCAGCATCCCAATGGTCATGTGATTCACATTCCTGATGCTTGACAACTGACTCATATTTATGACAATTTATCACTGACATGTGACCAAAACTTGGGGACTTGGCAACAGGCATGTATTTGCAATGGCTGCAACATCCTAGGTTATCTGCTTGCCATTTCCAACTGGAAGAAGCCAGGTGTGCTATGTGATTCACATAATGGAAGTGATTCACTTAACAACCCTGGTAAAAATTGGGCATGACTCTCTTAACTTCAATTGCTTAGCATTGGAAACTGGTCCCAATTTTGGTAGTAAGTCAAAGGCTGCCTGTATTGACCTAGGAAGTCTGAAGTTCAGATCTTGAGAGGGCTAAAGTCAAACCACATTAACATTTAGCTTCCTACATCAGGCATGTTTATGGATATGCCTTAGGGAAGGGAAAGGTTTAATCAAGTTTTATGGCCACAGCCATATTTCACATTTTTTAAAACCCTAACCTGAAATAACTGCAATAGGCAGAGTTTTTAAAGCCATTTCCCAATAAAAAGTGCGGAAGAATGATAATTTAGAGAAAAATTCAGCAGGCATATCTGCACTCTAGAAAATAATATACAAAGGTAATTTCTTCCCACTGAAATGAACTGCCACCACTCAAAGGTTTAAAAAGGTAAAGGTTCCCCTAACACATATCTGCTAATTGTTCCCGACTTAGGGGGTGGTGCTCATCTCCGTTTCAAAGCTGAAAAGCCAGCGCTGTCCAAAGACGTCTCCATGGTCATGTGGCCGGCATGACCAAACACCAAATCACATGGAACACTGTTACCTTCCCACCAAAGATGGTCCTTATTTTTCTACTTGCATTTTTTACATGCTTTTGAACTGTTAGGTTGGCAGAAGCTGGGACAAGTAATAGGAGCTCACCCTATTATGTGGCACTAGGGGTTCGAACCGCTGAATTGCCGACCTTTCAATTGACAAGCGCAGCATCTTAGCCGCTGAGCCACCGTGTCCCTGTATTCAAAGGTTTAGATGGCCTTAATTCTATTGATGTTTTATAGAGCCACAAAGACCTGTTTTCCCTTCCTGAGCTGGACTGAGTGGTAGATGAGCCCATTTTGCGATGTGAATACATTGTATTATTACCAGCCTCAATTATACATTGATTATATTGTGTTTTCCTTTATTATATTACATATATTTCTTTTTCTTTTGGGAGTGGGGGAATCCCTTCAAGTGAAACTTGACTCTTTCGCAATTCCATGAACAAGTCTTCCTGGCACCAGTTTTGGAAATGGTTTATTATTGCCTCCTTCCGAGGACTAAGACAAAATGACTGGCCCAAGATCACCCAGCTGGCTTCGTGCTTAACACAGGATTAAGATTCAGGATCTCCCAGTTTGCAGTCTGGAGCCTTAACTCCCATACAAAACTGAGGGTCATTAAATAAATACCCTATATATTTATTTCAAACATAGGTTAGTGGGCATAAGTGAAATTAGCTAATACTTGAAAATGATAAAAAAGAATATTTTGTGAGACATCAAAAATAATTTTAGTTAAAATATTTTAATAAAATAGTTAAAGCATAGGACTTCAATTGGTATTTTTACTTACAACTTTGAAATCTTAATTGTCCACCCTTGACAGATAAAGATCTTTAATATCAGCTGAGCAACAAAAGAATAATGTATGACAAAATAACTTTTATTTTTAAATGCAGGTTATTGGTAGAATTCCCACCCACTGGAGGCCTCCTGACATCCTGGCAATTCCAGCCAGTGAAGTTAATCCACTATATTTCCACTTTCGACTTCTTCTTGGCTGCTTGTGAAATCGTGTTTTGCCTCTTTGTTATTTATTATGTGGTGGAAGAAATCCTGGAAATTCACATTCACCGGTGGTTCTATTTTAGGAGTCTCTGGAACTGTCTCGATGTTCTCATTATCACGGTAAGTAAACCAGTACTTGGGATGGGATACAATTTTTTTTACTACCGATTCTATGGGTGTGGCTTGGTGGGCATGACTTGGTGGGCGGGGCAGGGGAAGGATACTGCAAAATCCCCATTCCCTCCCCACCCCACTAACCTGATTTCCAGCTCCGCTCTCCTATGCAGGGCAACAAAAGAAGACCCAACCAATCAGCTGGGACTCAGGAGGCAGAGAATAGATGGGGGCGGGGCCAGTCAGAGGTGGTATTTGCCAGTTCTCCAAACGACTCAAAATTTCCACTACCGGTTCTTCAGAACTGCTCAAAACCTGCTGAATACCATCTCTGAAGCTCACCCATTTAAATACTGACCAATTTGAAATATTCCTGAAACTTTATAAGGAGTTGCCAGCTCTCAAGTGTCTGATCAACAAAGAGATGCTTCCTTGTTTGTCCTTTCTATACCATAACTGTTGGAGATGCCTTCCTTCCTGATGCTGCTAGAAAAAAAATAATCTTCTATCTATCTTTTTTTATTATATATATAAAAATGGATGTGTGTGTTCCAGCATAATTCTGGAACGCCTTGAGCAATTTCAACCAAACTTGGTGCACAGATGACTTACCCTCTGGAAACAAATACTGTGGGGGGGGGACACACACCCCTAACACCCCTGGGGGTGTGTACCTTAAAACGGCTTCTGTTGCCATGGTAACAGCTTCATAGTACTCCACAAGGGTGTACTTGTGAATACTCCACAAGAAGTCAGTTCCCTCTGACTTGCAATGCTGCACGAGAGAGCTACTACATCTAGAACTTCAGAGACGTCAGAGAGCTACTACATGCTAGAACTTCAGAGACAGTACAACAGCATGAGGCCTGACTAAAGAATAAGAGAGAGAGAGCTACTACATCTACAGCTTCACAGACAGTACAACAGTGTGAGTCCCAACTATAGAATTTCCCTGTCTAATACAGGATTGATTATCCAATACAGGATAAATAAATACCTGGAAAATGCCGAGTTATTGGCTAGTTTGAAATAAAGAGCACCCTTCTCAAGTTTGATGAATCAGTAGCCATAGCAATGGAACAGGAAGACAGATGTTGATACTACAAAGTACTTTATACTGTATTTATCTACTTTCTTTATGTAGCTGCCCATTTGACTTCTATGTGATACTAGGAAGCTTATAATAAACAGATAAAAACACTTAAAACAAAATATCTATGGAGGTTCTCCATCATCCAGGTCATGGTTATCCCAAAAGTGCTTTTTGAAAAGACAACTGGACTTTCTGGTTTTTCTTTGAAGACATTTTGCTTCTCATCCAAGAATTTTCTTCAGCACCTTTGGGACTTAAACTAAAAATAAATGTGAATAGCCAGGCATCATCTTAATCCATCATACATACAATCAGGTGACGGTTCTCTAAGATGGGCCCTAGGCATGAACATAAAGTTATATTTTCAAGACATTATGAAAGGACCAGCGGGATGGGCCACACATTTCAGAATGGTATCCAACTGTGAAGACAATCTTTCAATCTCTTTTCAATACTGTTTCCTCAATACTCTCTATATCTTCTTACAGTACTAAAGATATCCGAAATATTTTCTTCTGGTGGTACCATGTGTTAACTAGAAATTAAAAGAACAGTTGTCTACATTGACAGGATTACAATATTATGCAGGAGCGGTAAAGTTAGTCCCCTAAATTTTGTGTTATGTTTTTTCCCCTGTTTTTCTATTCTCAGCTATCATTGGCAGCTATTGGATTGAATATCTATCAAATATCTACTGTGGATAAGCTACTGAAGAAACTGCTGGAAGATCAAAATAGCTTCCCCAATTTTGAACCTTTAGCATACTGGCAAACCCAGTTCAACAATGTTGCAGCTGTTACCATGTTTTTCGTCTGGATAAAGGTAATTTGAATTTTATTGAGATAATTCAAGTAAATAAGGACACTTTATAAGGACATTGTTTTTTTTTTCATTTGAAAAACTAAATATTTATAATTTGGAGTGGGGACATCCAATTTGCATTCAAGGTCTGTTTCTCTTTTGCTTTTTAAAATGTGTATCTACTCTAAAAGTCAGGAACACAGAACATTTTAGAAGCCCCTCAATGTACTTCAATAAATAAAATCCTTGCAATTAAGTGTTTTTTTTACAGCTGTCTGACATGGCATATAAATATTATTTTAAAAGCTTTGGTTTACTAAAAAGTGTTATTCCTAAAAAGGAGCAGAAAGCTCAATCCAGTTGAGTTTTTGCCATAATTGCAGGATTAATAGTACAACTTAGTAATTAAGTGTGTGACAATTCATGCTATGAATGAGCATCGTGTTGTTGCATAGAGAATTAAAAAGCAGCTCCTAAAAATATTTCTGCCTAAAGTGGTGGCTCAGTTCACATGCTGTGATAAATCATGGTTTGTGAGGGGAAAAAAAATTAAGCCCCCATCACAGTACACTTTCATCTTACATAGCAGAAATTTAATAATAAAATTTGCTGAAACTGAAAATGGCTTACAATTGATTTGCTTTGAGACATACTAAATCACATTCTTAGGTTTTATTTTGGTAAAAGCAAAATTAAAGGGCATTGAAGACCTTTTAGCCTTGCAAAAGAATAATAGGTAGAATAACTATTTAAGTTCTAAAGCATTTCTCTTTCTTGTGCCATGCAAATCACATATATAGTAATGCAAAGCATCCATCATCCTGAATTTGTTCACTGGACAGAGGTTGCCTTCTAAGATGACTAGGCCAGGATACAGTTTTGTGGAGTATTTAAGACATGAAATACACTAGACAGGTATCTACAGGGCTTAAGGCAACCATTTGGCCCTTTAACTTTTTCTTCCCAAGTCAAAATAAAAAAAGCGACAAAGTTGTCCGAGTCATTGATGGAGGTGGGGGAGAGAGAGAGAGAGCCATGAAAGGAATGAACTACATGCTCTCTCCAATCCAGGAGCGAGGAGGAGGATCAAAAATGGTAGCATTAACTTATGGGATGGGTTCTGAGGAAGAAGAGGAAGAGCAGCCAAGGCAAAATCAGATAAGAGAATTCTGAGTCCGGAGCAGAAATAGAATTTGAGAAAGTAGCTCAGACTCTCTCTAGTTCTCTCTAGGAAAAAGGCTGGGAGGGGAGAGGCACATTCAGAATTACAAAATTCTGTTACTGTAACCCTATAATTAAGTATAAGTATTCCTCGACTTACAATAGCTCATTTAGTGACCATTCAGAGTTACAATTCAATTGTGGACATAAGTTGAGAACTACCTGTACTTTCAGTATTCATGACTTTGGCATCCATGTCTGATCTACCTCAAAAGACTAAATTTTGCCTGTCTCCTAAAAAGAACTAAAAAGAGTAAAGTTTGAGACATAATCTCAAATTCCATTCCTACTTTAATCATTGCCAGGGCTGTAGCTCTTCCTCCTCTTCTTCTAGGTTATTCTCATGGCTTGTTACATCATACAATCAAAGCCCCACCCCTGTTTTACATACCTTGTGCAACTTAATATGATATCAAATACAAAGTATTTTTGCTATAATTGATATTTACAATATATTCTGTCCCCAAAATTGAGTTTCTTTTTTGTTCTCTTCTAATAATATATTACTGAGATAGTACATTCAGAGTTTGAGATGAAAACATCCAAGCATCAAGATAGACAAATGACCACCAAAAGTGAAAATAAGATCACCATTTAAACCTTTAATGTATTTATTTACTTTGTATATTTTTTGAGCTGCCAAAAAAGCAATTTTTGGAATAGTCCTTGACATAAAGGTTCTTAATATTTAAGATGTTGTTTCCAGATAAATTGTAATATATAAGATTAAAATATCCTACTAAACTATTTGGTATGGAATTTGTTCGCTGCAATTCTTTCTAGCCAGTAGCCCATTTCTTTCAGCTACTGTTTGCTCCTTGTTTTAAACCATTTTCTCTTCTTTTATCAGCTTTTCAAATTTATCAGCTTCAACCGAACCATGAACCAGTTGTCAACAACCATGTCAAGATGTGCCAAAGATGTTCTTGGCTTTGCAATTATGTTTTTCATCATCTTCTTAGCCTATGCTCAGCTTGCTTATCTTGTCTTCGGGACACAAGTTAATGATTTCAGTACCTTCCAGGATAGCGTGTAAGTAGAATGAAACTTCTTTGTTTATTTGTATGTTATAATAGCTGTCCAACTCAACAATTAAGGCTGATGAATAAATTCAAATCACCATCATAGTTCCATTAAGCTGGAGAAAATAAAAACATACAGGTAGCCCCCAACTTACAAAAGTTCATTTAGTGACTGTTCAAAGTTACAACAGCATTGAAAAAAGTGACATGACCATTTTTCACACTTACAACCATGGCAGCATCTCCATGGTCACGTGATGCTTGGCAACTGGCTCATATTTATGAGGGTTGCATTGTCCCAGGGTCATGTGATCACCTTTTGCAACCTTCTTATCAGCAAAGTCAATGGGGAAGCCAGTTTTACTTAACAGCAGTGTTACTAATGTAATAACTGCAGTGATTCACTTAACAACCATGGCAAGAAATAGGGCAAATTTGTTTAACAACTGCCTCACTCAGCAACAGAAATTTTGGGCTCAGTTGTGGTTGTAAGTCAAGGACTACCTGTAATAAACTATATGTGTCCCAGAAGATAGGCACAGGACAGAAAAATCACCCTTCCTTGGCTCCATTACAAGGCATCACTTTAAAAATGGGACATAAGGGATGCCCATTCTGCTTCAAGTTATGAGAAGGGCAGAAGTAATGGGTTCCTCAAATAACCAATCCTATGCCATAAGAGCTTAGTTGATGATAACCAGAAACCTGAATTATACCCTAAAGTCTGCTGATAACTGGCACAGTTCACATAGTAGACCTGGGCACCCTACAGTATGCTCACAACTGCTTACAATGCTGCATTTGGAACCAACCATAACTTTTTTTAAACAACATTATTTTTAATTTATAATATAAAATACAAAAGAAAATAGTGAGAAAATAAAGGAAGGAAAAGGGAAGGAAAAAGTGTAGGGCAAAGGGAAAAAAGAAAAAAAAAGTGTTGATTCCCTTTGGTGCAGTCGAATAAAATAATAGCATCAAATCTTAACTTTTTTACTTTTACATAATATAGCCATTTCTATAACAACAAAGCTATCTAATCAGTAACACCCAAAATTAAAGTTTCATTTTTTTCCATCTCAAGCACAAACTCCAGAAACTGTTTTCAAGTAGAACCAACTGTGGCTTTTGAGACATTTTCAAGGTCAACCAGATCTAGAGTGCATTACCCTAGTCCTCATTCAAGGGATTGAAATGTAAACTATTGTGATTCAAAAGCTATTAGTGAATTAGTAAATGTCTTACAGATGGTTAACATTTTGTCTGATTAGCTTGGGGATTTTTCTTATATACATCCAAATCACATGACGTGTGAGCATCCCTCCTGAAGATGGCTTGAGTCGAGCCAAATGAGGATGGCTTTGCCAACAAGTGGACCCTTGTGGGAATAATACACATCCTAATTACGCTGTTTCCTTCCAAAGGAAACATACTGAGAAGTGGGGGGAAAAGTAAGAAATATAGGTAGCTCTTGCCTTCCAACCACAATTAAGCCCAAAATTTCTGTTACTAAGTGAAACATTTGTTAAGAGAGTTTTGCCACATTTTACGACCTTTCTTGTCACAATTGCTAAGTGAATCACGAAAGTTGTTAAGTTAGTAACATAATTGTTAAATGAATCTGGCTTCCCCTATTTAGTTTTACTTGTCAGAAAGACAGAAAAGTTGATCACACGACTTTGGGACACTGCAACCGTCATAAATACAAACCAGTTGCCAAGCATCTGAATTTTGATCATGGGAATACTGACCAAGGGAATGCTGCAATGACCATAGGTGTAGAAAAAAAACGGTCATAAGTCAGTTTTTTCAGTGCCATTGTAACTTTGAATAGTCACTAAATGAACTGTTGTAAGTCAAGACTAGCTGTAGAAACCAGAGAAATTAAAAGACATGAGGTATAAAAATGAAAATGACAGAATTGTATATTTGCAAATTGTTAGGAATATGAATTGGATTGAAAATCCTGGATTGAAAAACTGACTGATTAACCTGTGAATGACTTTTGGACTGCTTATTTTGGACTATGCTTAAACCTTTCTGGAAGTAAAAACCTACATTAACTGTACAGTGTATCTGTGTACTGTGTGTGTATTATTCCAGCACTACTCTCGATACGTCTCCCTGTATGCGCTCATTCTCCTAACGGGGAATTATCTCAACACAAATTATCTTTGTTTTCATTATATACCGACAGTATTTCAACCTTTGTTCCTTAAACTATGTCTTCATCAGCATCTTACGGAATCCATCCAACAATAGCTTTCTTGCTTGGGCTTCCTATCCTTCTTAACCCTTTCACTGTTCCTTCATATATTCATTTTTCCGGTATGGTTCTCGTTTTCTGTGATCACAAAATCTCAATGAATTTCCTCCATTCCGGTCCAATGTGAATTCCATCCACTTTCACCCATTCATTCTTGAACCTGTTTGTTGGTTTTTAGCACACACTTCTTCAAAACTCTCTTTCCATTGTATTCAGCTTACTTCAGCCTCTCAGCTACAGAATGCATTCAAACACCTGATTTTGCACTGGAAACAAACTGAAAGATGAAAGTTAATTAATTGGTAAAGAAAATTCCAGTTCCACACAGTGCCTTAACTGTTGTCTAAACTTTAGTGTGTTATTCTCTTCAAAGCTTTACTCAGTTCCGCATCCTGCTGGGAGATTTTGACTTTACAGAGGTTGAAGAAGCTAACAGGATCTTAGGACCTGTTTATTTCACTTCATTTGTGTTCTTTATGCTCTTCATTCTTTTGGTATGTAACTTTTTTTGATCCTTGACATTTTTGTTGCTGGTCATCTTTTCAAATGTTTCAAAGTTTATTTTGCATTATTATTTTTCAGTACAGCTAATATTGGTTTTATGCAATGTATCTGTGTACCAGAAAAACAAAAAAAAATGATTAAATCTCACCAGAAGATGCACCTTCCAAATCCTTACACTGGCAATGGGAGAATCTCACTATTGCATTACTATACTAAAAAGTGGGCAGGTTTCACAAACATCAAATCAGAAAGGTGTAGATTCCTCTACTTCTCTGTTGGGACTAGGACAGCTTGCCATGTCCAACTTGCTGTGGCCAACTTGCCACAGCCAACTTACTGTTTGTAAGTTGACATGGGACAGTTTGCCATGGAACAAGAATTACAGTTTGTGTAAACTGTAATTGTGTAATTACAAGTTGTGGACAGTTTGCCCACAATTTGACACGGGACAAGAATTACACTAATATTGAAGAAATGGTAGAACAGAATCATTAAAGAAAGGCTGCCAAAGGAGAGATAGAATGAAATGTGAATGACAAAAAGTAAAATAATTTTTTAATTATTTTAAATAATTAAATTGAATTGTTGAATTGTCCTGTGCCTAGTTGTCCCATGGTAAGTTGCCCACAGAGAGTTGTCCTACGGTGAATTGTGGTTTTGGCAAGTTGGCTGTGGCGAGTTGTCCCATTCCATCTCGGTCTGATAACCTGTCAAGTGCCTGTCAAAATCAAAACTCATGGTTCACATCGGGCATACATGGAATGCTGGCAGGTGTCCTGTGCTAGCAAGTGATGAAGCTGTTTCATCTTCTGAATATATGAATAGACATTAATATAAGTGGCAATGTAATGTCTACTTTTCATATCAAAATGAATGAAACTTAAGGGTGTATGCCCTGCTATATTTCCTTCTGCATTGTCCACATGCCACATAAATGGCTTAATTTTTGTTTTTTTCTAATGACCACTCTGGTAAACTATACAAAATCAACTTAAAAAAAACATTGTTTTACATTTGCAGTTGCCAATCCTAATTGCTAGAAATATTGAAAAATTACTTTTTTTATACTGGGATCCTAAAAAACAGGAACTCAGCATTTTTGTTTTTTTAAAAAAACATTTCTAAAATGCTTTTCTTAAACAGAACATGTTTTTGGCCATAATCAACGACACATATTCAGAAGTCAAAACTGATATGATACAGCAGAAATCGGAAATGGAACTTTCAGATCTTATTAAGAAGGTAATCTCATCCTTGGATTGTTTAACACCGGATTTCACAAATAATTTCACATTTATTTATTTATTCATTTATTTATATCCCACTTTTATTATTTTCACAAATGACTCAAGGTGGCAAATGTGTCCAACACATCTTCTTCCTTCCATTTTCCCACAACAACAATCCAGTGAGGTGACTTAGTGAGAGAGAGTGACTGGCCAAAATCACCCAGCTGGCTTTCATGGCTAAGGATGGTCTAGAACTCACAGTCTCCTGGTGACTGGCCCAAGATCATGCAGCTGGCTTTCAGGGCTGAGGGAGGACTCATTAATGTTTAGTGTTGACTTTATTAAAATCAGGGCTTGTGATGTCTGGCGTCCATCATAGAACAGTTTATCTACTTGTTTGATCTGTTTTAACAAACTGATTATAATTCAGTTTTTGACTAAATTGGAGTAGCACCCTGATCAAGATAATTGGTCTAAGAAATTTAAATGAGTAAGATGATAAGTGAGTTGTTTCTATCTGCTACTGGGATGTGGGAAGGGAAAATATTTATCTTTTTATTCAAATATTTTAAAATGAAAGAATATCTTCCTGGCACAATCTGTTGTTACCAGAACCTCATCTGATAATCAACTATCATACCTATATATAATGGAGTCTGGATATGATTTATAACAATGTTTTTCAAACTTGTCAACTTTAAGATGTGTGGAATTCAATTCCCAGAATTCCTTAGTTGGCTGGGGATTTTGAAATTTTAAGGAAATTTTAATACTTATAAATCAACAAACGCTATAGAAATGGATCCACTTCCATGTTTCACAGGATAACTATGAGGTAATACATTGTCTGAAAAGGGAGATTTAGTTTATCAAAGCAAAAGCTACCCATATGGCTAGAAAATGAAAAAAAAAGTCACCTCATTAACACTATGCAAGTCTGCAATTGGTAAGCCACTCACTTCTGTTGGAAACCTCAAGGCATTTCATTGCATTGCTTGCCTAACAATTATATCCACATAAGCAGTGGTCCCCAACCTTTTTTGTACCAGGGACCAGTTTCACGCAGAAACACTTTTTCAAGGACCAGCAAAACCAATTCTTCCCCAATAGTAAAGGGCTTCTTTACTATTTCTTTACTAAAAACATATTTTTATATATATTTTAATCACGATTATTCATTCTTTGCGGCCCGGTACAAAATGATCCACGGACCGGTAACGGTCCAGGGCTCGGTGGTTGGGGACCCCTGCACATAAGGAATATATCACTCTTCTTTCAGGGATACACCAAAGCCATGGTGAAATTAAAATTGAAAAAAACACCAGTTGATGACATTTCAGAGAGTCTGCGTCATTGTGGAGGCAAATTAAATTTTGATGAATTGCGGCAAAACCTAAAGGGGTAAGCTTGCACAATTTCTTCTTTTTTTGTACAAAGACTAAATAACAAATAAATTGTCACATAGTTGCTTTCAGAAGAACCACTGTTTTCCCTAGCCCCAAAATGGAGTAAAGAAATAATAAGCTAAGAAATTAGATAAGAAAAAAGAAAGTGCAGTTAAATCTACCACTGAATTTACCACATGTCCGTTTGCCATTTCTCTCCATATCTTTCTGTCCTTGCAAATTAGTTTTCTTTGTATCATATCCATTGCCTTTTGTTTATTTTCTCACGTCTCATTTTCAGTTTCTCGTCATTTCTGTCAAATCATGATTTTGTTGGTATTTCCCTTCCTCTCAACATATTCACCTCCCTTTATGTTTGTGATTGGATCCTTATTTACTATTTCCATAAACCAGACTATCTCAATGAACTTCTTTGTATCTGTCAGGGTTCAAAGTAGCACACCCATATCAAATAAAACTCCGAGGCAGGTAGATTCCTCAAAGAACAGCTTTATTGGATTTTTCATATTGGCACAGATCTGCTGAAAACTGATTCTGGAGGTTCCTGTGGTTTTCACCTAATTAAAAGTAAAAGTTTTTTCTCTTTCCCAAACAATCAGTCACATGGTCCAATCAAGGTACCGTCCAGTTGCCTGGTAATGTCACTCCTCCTCTCTGACCAGGTATGAGAATGTCCTTGGTTCCCAGGACAAAGTATTTTGTTTTGGTTACAAAACCCCAACTGTCTCTATTCCCCACTCCCTATCCCTCAGCTCCAGTCTGGCAACACTGAAACTTCAAAATGGCTTCAATCAGGTCAGCTTCAGGGTTGACAGTGTCATTTGCACATGAAAACATATGTCCATTCTTCTAATCACAAGCATTTCTTATAGGTATCCATAAAACATACTTAACTTCCATCATATAGCATTCTTTATCTCCATTAACTAAGTTACAAGAAAGTGTCTGTCTCCCTGTATATTTACTGGCTGAATATAAAGGTATGATTACTCTACAATAGTTATTTTTCAAGGCATACTTTTATAGAGTAACACTTCTGGTTGCATTTGGTGACCCTGCTAATTCTATGACAGTTCTACAAAATAGCAATATAATTAAATTGCTGGATATGGAATGCCTCTATGAAGGCCCCTTATTTATTCCTAGCACCAGAAAATATTTTTTTACTGAAATGTTTAAAGGAATCATATTTAAAAACATAAGCTTGACTTCCAGAAAGGGACGCACAGATGCTGAGATTGAAGCCATCTTTACAAAGTATGACCAAGATGGAGATCAAGAACTGACTGAGTTGGAGCATCAGCAGATGAGAGATGATTTAGAGAAAGAGAGGGTGAGCTTTACATTGGATGGCAATGATTGTATTCTTCAAAAAAGGGCAAGGGGTGGGGTGGGATTATTTGTTAGCCTGCACTGCAATTGTATCAGAAATAAATATTTATGACTATGAATGCAGTACAGAATTCTGGAATTACGTTTCTTTGGAAATTTGCTTTTTTTATTTCTGAGAAGCATTTTTTCCTAGTTTGTACAATTTCATTTTATTGCTAGTAAATATCTCTGGCTGCTGAGAATTGAATGACAAGGCAACAAAATAGTATACAGGTAGTCCTTGACTTTTGACCACAATTGAGCTCAAAATTCCTGTTAAGTGAGTTTTGCCCCATTTCATGGCCTTGCTTGCCAAAGTGTTAAGTGAATCACTACAATTGATAAGTTAGTAACCTGGTTGTTAAGTGAAACTGGCTTCCCCATTGACTTTGCTTGTCAGAAGGTTGCAAGATATGTCCTTGGGACACAGCATTGGCCATAACTATGAATCATTTGCCAAACATCTGAATTTTGATCCCATGATCATGGGAATGCTTCAAAGGTCGTAACTGTGAAAAATGGTCATAAGTCACTTTTTTCAGTGGCGTTGTAACTTTGAATGGTCACTAAATAACTGTTGTAAGTAGAGGATACCTTGAATGGGCTTGCATAGGAAATGTTTTGCTCATCCTGAATTGCAGTAGGTTGTTTTGGGCAATCTACTATTTACCTTGAAAGAACCACAAAACTATTCTCAGTTGGTCAAGCAGGTTTCCATTGTCTGCAAATATGACACACTGATTGTAGGAGTAAGAAAGAATCAAATTCTAACAGTTGTGTTTGTTTTCACTAAGGAGGACTTAGAGCTAGACAGAAGTTCTCTAAACCGTCCACTCAGTGGCCGGAGCTTTCCACGAAGCCTCGATGATTCAGAAGAAGATGATGATGATGACAGTGGACACAGCTCCAGAAGAAGAGGCAGCAGCTCAAGTGGTGTCTCATATGAAGAGTTTCAAGTGTTCGTGTTACAGGTTTTTTCTGTCAAATCTCAAGAACTTGTGACACCTAACTCTGTTTCCATACATATCTGCTTTCCAAATGTACCTCATTGAAAGCAGCACTCCAGAATAGATCTTCCCTCTGCTTGGAAAGCCTATGCTCGTAGTCCTCAGTGAGGTGCTTCTGCTGAGCCTCCTTCTTAGTCAGATCCAATTTGAACTGAGCCAGCTGTTTTGTCAACTCTTCTCTCCTGGGGGCTACTTAGCTCTAACAAGCTAAGGGATCCTTAGCTTCTGTTGGGACCCTAAGGAGTCCAGGACGGCAGGCAAGGAATGGTTGGGAAGGGAGGGACGAGTAGAGGCTGGTGAGGCGCCCCTTGATGTGAGTGACATCAAGTTGGCCATGCCTACCCAGTCACATGACCCCTAGCCACACCCACCCAATCAGTCATTAGGCAGATCATATTAGTGGTCCACGGGATTTAAAATTATGAATTTAGTGGTCCCTGAGGTCCAAAAAGTTGGTGAAAACATGTTGTTCACATTATTCTTGAAACCATAAGTGTATCAAAATGCATTTTGCTTTCAGTTTGGTCCGCAGAGTGGATCGCATGGAACATTCCATAGGCAGCATTGTATCCAAGATTGATGCTGTCATAGTCAAGCTGGAAACTATGGAGAGAGTTAAACTGAAGAGGAAAGAGGTCTTGGGCAGGCTGCTTGATGGAGTTACAGAGGTAAATGTACTTATGATGGCTAAATAGTCAGTATTTATTTTGCAAAAGATGCTGTTTTATATTTAATTTCTTCAGGTGAAAGGACGTTGCTAATTGATCATGTGCCAAATAGCCATTGTCAACTCTTAGTGAGCAACGTAGATAGATTTTTATCATGATAAACTGTCTCTAGCTTGCTCCTTCTAGTCCAACCCCTATATCATTTCAGACAAATGGTTATCCAATCTCTTCTGAACAGCCTCCAGTGTTGTATTATATGTTGTACTATGAATTGTAATCAATAATTCATAGCAAGTTATTTGATCAGAATTATACCATTCTGATTACAAATAGTTCTCTTATTTACAACAATTGTTTAATGATCAAAGTTCAAATGACACTGAAAAAACTGACCTAGAACTGGTCTTCACACAATTGTTACAGCATCCGCAGGTCATATGATCAAAATTTGGCACCGGCATGTATCTACAACAGTCGCAGCATCCTAGGGTCATATGATTGCCATTTGCAACCTTACCAGGAGGCTTCTTACAAGCAAAGTCAATGGGCAAAACTGGATTTGTTCAATGACTACATGATTCACTAAAAAACTCTCTTGACCACCATGACCAAAAAGGACATATAATCTGGCACAATTCACTTAACAGCCACCATGCTTCGCAATGGAAATTCTAGTCCCAACTGTAACTTGAGCACTACTTATTATTATTTAAAAAATGATTTAGAAATGTGTTTATTTCTTTGCGCTAAAATAGAGTTTAGCCATTGATCAGAGACTCTGCTATTTCTGCTTAGGATGAAAAGCTGGGTTGTGAGAATGACGCACACAGAGATCAGATGGAGAGACTTGTACGAGAAGAACTGGAACACTGGGAATCTGATGGTGCTGCTTCCCAAGTAAGCCAACGATTGAGAACACCGGTGGGATTCAACAGCCATGGACGGATCAGGAATCCGCGCCCTTCTTCCTCACAGTCCACAGAAGGCGTTGATGGAGGAACAGGAGGGGAAAGGGGAGGAGGAAAGGAAGGGGCAGGGGGAGGGGGAGGAAATAGAGGGAGCAACATCCACGTCTAATAGCAGTTGTATTTGCTCAAAATATTTTCCACAAATCATGAGTTAACTAAACGACAACATGCCTTGGGACAAGGCTGTGATTTTATAGATAGAGGAAACTTATCATGTTGCAATCTGGTCTGGTTTTTAAAAACCAGAGCTTCTTGTTTAAATGCCCTTGGTTTCCTTTCCAACTGCTTTCATTAGAAAGATGCACATTTCTCTACTTGCTAGGAGAAAATAGATAAGCTGGTAAATTTACTTTCCAGTTCTAGAACTTAAGGCAACCATGCTTTGCACATTTACCTGGCAGTAATACATATTGGAACCTGAGACATACTTCTAAAAAATGTGCATAAAATACACTATACATTGCTGTTTTATATGGAGTAATCAAGTCTATATGATTTTCTTCTGACACTTCCCTTTTTTAATTGAAACAGGTAGTCTAATACATTCTCTGCACAATAATACATGACAGAAAGCTAATTCATGCAGCCAAACACTGATATTACTTCTGTAAATAATATCAGTGTTTGGATGCATGAATTAGCTTTCTGTCATTTCAGTATGATAAATTTGTCTTTTAATCTTTAAGATTCAACCTTATCAAAAAGGAATTCCTATTTTGACAAAGCTTATTGTACATGGTTGTTGGGAGGATAACCTTCATTATTCTCAAAGCCCCTTTGAGAAAAAATGTATGACACAATTTAGCAACTTTAATCATCTCACAGATGAAAATGCATGATTATAGGAAAATTTTCCCATAATAGCATATTGTTCTGAAAGGACCATTTATAATTGTCCTTGTGAAATTATGTACCAGAAAAAGCATTATCTGAAGCATAATCTTCATAAGACCATATAACGGGTCTGATTAAATATATTCTGAAATCATTTATGAAAATAATTTTACTAAAAAAATAAATAAAAACACTAAGTTAAATGAGCTGTTCTAACAGAAAATTGGACAGCAAAACAAGCAGTATTTAATGGGGAGCTTCTGCAAGGCTTATATTCTTGCATTTTACTGCATGTAAGTCAAAACCAGAGAGATTGATGGATGGTATAGAAGAATTGAGATTGAGATGTAGAAGAATTGCATGTAACATATTTCAGAATGTAACATGCATACTGTATATGACATCTGGCAACCAGATTGCTTTTGGCAGGGAAGACCAGATATGTTCTAAACCAGCGGTCTCCAAATTTGGTAACTTTAAGGCTTCTGGGCTTCAACTCCCAGAATTCTGGGAACTGGGAATTAAAGTCCACAAGCCTTAAAGTTGCTAACTTTGGAGACTCCTGTTCTATATTGTAGATGCTTTGTCTTATGTTGTTCTGATGTTCATGGCAGGAAAGGAAAGAGCACTCCTTGGGTTACTCAAAACAATGCCAAGCAAAGCTTTATAAAACACTTGTATCTTTAACTTCTGAAATCACCCACGCTTTGGGTATTGAGGTAGAGTGGAAAACTGTTCACATGGTTTATTATGCTTGCTTTTAAGTTGTATCTTTCTGTTCTTTTTAACAACCCTCACAATAATAGAATTTCATATAAATGAGTAACTATGAAAACCAAAGGTTTGCATTCATATGGTAATAGCTTACATTAGCTTACATCTGTAACATGTTGTTACTTCATAACAAACTTCATTTTGAAGTGCATTAAGATTTCATGGGATAGCCATGCATGTTGACAATGTACACATACATTTAAAGTATGACAGCAAAGAAACTTGAGTATCTGCTATTTTGCACACTGTATATACATATATGTGCCAATAAATTGCCAAGTGCCAATAAATTTCTACAATAATGTTGCCTTAGAAAGGAATATAAATGTTAATGATAAAAATGTACCAATGAACAACTTCCTGGCCAATAAAGATTTTGTGTGTTTTGAAGTTGTGAATGGTTAGAAGAGGGGGAAGTGGGTTTTGCATCCATTTCAAAGGAAGGGATTTTTTTTACTCTGCTCTTAAGTGCCATCCAACTAATTGTTTGTAAAATAAATTAAAAGATTTATAGTCATGTATTATTATTTGCTTTAATATTTCTGCTTATGAGACTTTGCATTTCACTGTTTACAATCTAAATCATAAGGATGACTTTCCTTATATGGTTGTATTGGAAAGTTACACAAAAAAATTAAATAAAAATGGACATTGCTAATGCTTTCTCTTTTAGATCTTTTAACCCATGAAAAGACAGTGAAGTTGGTTGAAAGCTTGTAAACAACATATGCACCAGATCAGCAGATTAAATGTTATTTTTGTCTCCCATAGATACTTGGTCACACAGACTAAAAATAAGGAAATTCCTTTTCTACTTCTGTCATATCAATTTAGTTATTTATAAAAATAGTGCCGACAAAGGATTGTATGCAGGTAGTCCTTGACTTACAACCATTCATTTAATGACAATTTAAAGTTGCAACAGCACTGAAAAATTTACTTACGACTGCTTTTCACACTGATGACTGTCACAGCATTGTTGAGGTCATGTGATCAAAATTCAGATGCTTGGTAACTGGCTTGTATTTATTGTAGTTGCAGTGTCTTGGGGAGGTCATGTAATTACCTTTTGTGACTTTCCGACAAGCAAAGTCAATGGGAAAGCCAGATTCATTTAACAGCCTTATTACTTAACAACTGCAGTGATTCACTTAACAATTGTAGCAAGAAAGGTCGCAAGTGAGGCAAAACTCACTTAACAAATGTCTTGCTTAGCAGTGGGAATCTTGGCCCCAGTTATGGCTGTAAATTGAGGACTCTATGTAGGAATGTATCCTAAATATAATCCAGCTGCCTACATGAAATAGTAAACATCTTTTCAAGCTTGGAACAAAGCAAGTTCACCTGAAATATTCCTGTGTTTCAACATGGAAATACCTTCCACAAAGACACAATAATGGCTTGAGTTTTCCTTATGCCATTGAAATAAAACTTAAATGTTTTGACCATCCCATACAGAATAGGGATGGAAACAAAATCTTGCTCCTCTGGGAATTTTTTGTCTAGTTTTCCCCCAAGGTTATTAACACTCTTTTGGTTCATTAAATAAAGTGTTAAATAAAGTATTTAGCAAAGTAGTATTCTCTTCTATCAGCACTCTTTCAATATGCATTTAACAGATTAGAATTTAGCAGGATTTGTTTTACTTGGAAATTAGGGGTGGAAGAAGCAGACCAGACAGATGAACATAGCTCTCATAGGGAGGATGACTGTTGGAACTTCAAATCCAGTTTAAAAGTACCCCATGAGTAGGTCCATGAGAACTTTGAATGGTCACTAAGTAGTCAGTTGTAAGTTGAGGACTATCTGTATAGTTTCGACCCAAGTCTGGGTCTACCACAAGGAAGTAAAATGCTTTCTGGAGCTCGTAGAACAGAGACAGAACTAAATTAAAATTAAATTACAATTTAAAATGTAAATTTAATCAAGAATTAAATCACAGCCAGAACTAAATTAACAGATTAAATGGAAACCAAGCTCTGCACAAGAAAAATAAAGAGCAAAATCTGCTCATTGAGCATTTAAAGCAACAGAGATTTTTTACTCTTCACATCATAAGAGGTATTCCAGACACCAAAGCTTGAACACAAAAAGCTGAAACTCACCATCAACAAAATACAAATGAATGTCAAATGTTCTTTTTTTTAAAAAAAGTTTTCTTTTCAAGCTCAAAACCCAGATCAAAACTTAAAATGGGTATTGCTTCAAGATCAGAATATTCTGCAAAATACTTTACACATCCCTAATTCAGTGGATGAAATAAGTCAGTTCTATCATAGGGCTTGTCTTCACATTCCATTTATCACTAAGTAATATCTTAATACCTGATTTTACGGGATAAACAGCTTTATGACATCCTCTGTTGATGAGACAATCTACAGTATCTTCAGTTGTCTCATTGTTACATGGAATTTTTCCTTTCCCAATATAAATCTTGAATACGAAGAATCTATGCCTCGTTAATTTATACCAACAATACAGTCAGGAGCCAGGATCTGCCTTGCTCCTATTGGCTAATTGAGTCTGCTATGGGGATACCATCTTCCCATCCAGTTGTGGGGGTTGACTTCTATGTCCATTTTTTCTTGGACTGCAAAAGATCAGATATCCGGCTTGTGTAGTATAGATACCTCAGATAGAATTTTGAGGGGCTTCATGTTCTCTTTTATTTTTTACACAAAACAATATGCTTAAACTGGCCCTCAGTTTGAAGGCAATAGCTGTACAACAATTTCAATTCCATAATTATGACTAATATGAATCAGCAAGGTATTTCAAGAACTGAATACCGTATGTTACAAGAACTACATGTTTATTATAAAAGTACAATGCTGTGTTAAATAAGGATAGTCTCTTGCTAAGTATACTTCTTCAGAAATTTCAATTTCAGATATGCAATTGTGAGAAAAATGATAGTCATACATATAAGTGCAATGTGATTCTGCCACAAGTCCCAAGCAGTTGTGCCAATGCCTTGCATTTCCAAATAGTCTTCCCCAGTGCATCTAAAAACATGGATTAAAGAAGGTTTTATTAGGACAATGCAATTTTTAATTTACTTTTTTATTTATTGCCGTAAATTCATACAGTTAGTCTTCTGCTTACGGCCATAATACAACTAGCCCATGATTTTAGAACCTTTTTCATGACACTCAAGCAAATACTACGGTCATAAGGTGAATGCAACAGTCATTAAGAGAATTGTCGTGAAGCAAAATCATTGTTCGCTGTGGCATGTTTGGGCTGAAAACTAGAAATGAATAGCATATTTTTAGCAAAAATATATTTTAAAATTTTAAAATTTGGTGAATAACAATGAAACATGCTAAGAATGCTTCCCCAGTTGTTTTAATGTGTACTTCCTTTGCTTTTCTGGAAGCCCCAGTAGAAGTATGGTGCATATATACCTTCAGAGTCAACTGTGAAAAACATCAGCCTCCACAAGGATGCAGCAACCTTAATACCTCGAGGAATGATGCTTCACTCAATGTGTTTTACAAGCCACCCTTCCAAATGTTTTGCCCTGTCAAGTTGGCAACAGTTCCATATCTTACTCACTAGCAAGCCCTGAATATTTTTATGTGAACATATCCCTTTAAAAAAAACATAAATAATAATTAAAGAAACTTGGGCATTGTTGTTTGTTTTAGTTTTCTAGATGGTGCAACAGTTTGTCATGTGACAGATGCTTACACTGTAAATGCAGTAGTAGAAATACATGTTACGTTGACCCCTTCTGGGGTTTCATTGCAAAATCTGAGTCCAGTAAATTCGTTGATTTGCAAAGCCTTTGAAAAATAGACAGATAATGGAATTACTTGCTTATATTATCTGAAAGGTTCCCTGTGCAGTTGGACCTAAAAGGCAACAAAATGACAGGAATGAGAGTGCTTTGATAAAATTAAAGCAACATCAGAATTTTAATGTCTTAATAGATAGGGATATATTGATGACCTGTTGTGTTGATGTTCTAATTAATTTATTCTGTTCTCCCATGCAGTATTCAGTTCAAATTTACAAGTTGACATTTTTTGGATGAGCTATAGAAATCAGAAGTAGAAAATAAGATGAGGACCCACAATTTTAGCACTTCATTTATACCTACACTCAATCCTCTATCCTTCAATCCTATCATATATACAGACTGGTATCATCATCCCCAACAATCATTCTTTCAATTTGTATTGAACTATATCAAACTATATCTGTTTGAACTTTGCTGCAAATATTTCTAACAGATATAATAAGGCCATAAACTATGATTTACAAGCCAGAATATTTCACACAGCCAACCTAGCCAAAGCCACACCAAATAAAGCCAAATGTTTTAATGTGGTGTGAATCATGACATGGTGATACATGCCTCTTTCTGAACATCCTAAGAAGCACTGCAAATGGTAGATCCATTTAAATATTTAGTTGTAATCGCAGACACTGCCCATTCAAAAAATATTAGAGCTGGAGCTGGAAGGGATGCTTTGAGGATTCTTGGCACATCACAAAATCATAGCTCTGTGTATAACAATAGAGGAGGGGAGCCGTGTTAGTTATAGTGGGGGGGGGGGGGAATNNNNGGGGGGGGGGGGGAATCAGAATCTGGAACCATCTTTTCCAATTACCAAACTGTATTAAACAACATAAACTTTTGTGAGCTACAGTTCATCAGATTCTTACAGTGACTATATTTATAAGGTTTAAATTGGGGTAAAGTGATGGGAGGACAGGTTGATCATGCAGATGCAGGTTACCCCTAAGACAGATTTCTGATATCTGACATTTTAATGTGTTATAAGCCCAGATTACTACTGCTGCTGCTGCTATATTATTATTATTATTATTATTATTATTATTATTATTATTATTATTATTATTATTATTATTTGTCACTATGTAGGGGCTACTTATGTAGGATAGAATTGTTTCTTCTAAAGCAGAAATCACACAAAGTTCTCAAAATAAACCACTAGATGTCAACATCAGATGAGAAATTATTCAATTTTTCAGTTTGTAACTTCATTTTCTTGGACTTGGCTCTGGAGGAGAAGAATATTTGCTAAAGAGCTTCCATGAAAGTAATTTGCTCACCACTATAAGTACTTCACTTAACATTAGGTTGCTCGAATGCACAGTTGGCTCACAGGAAACAATAGAAATAGACCAAAGGATGTCTATCTGGACAATGTGCGCACGACATATCCTACAATCCCTCAAATGGTGTTAGATGTGCTAGAATTATTTAGCAGATGTGCTAGAATTATTTAGCAGGCAGAATAACAGTGAATAATAAAATAATAAAAGCAGAATAACAGGAAGATTAACAATGCATTCCCCAAAGGGGTCTCGTGCAAATGGGTCAAATGTGTGAAATGGTGATGCCAGTGAAGAGAATAAGCAATAATTACAATAGAAGAGGCATGTGAATGATCTTCTAACACTTCTGCAAATACTGTTTTTGAAAAGTGGGGCTTTGCTTCAAGTACTTCTCTTTTTAAAAAGATACAGATCCTCCCCAATCCTGCTTTAAACCAAATAGAGAATATCCTTCTAGCTCAGAGTTGGAGAACCATGGCTTTTTATGACTTGTGGACTTCAACTCCCAGAATTCCTGAGCCAGCATGGCCATAGTTTTCCCATCCCTGTTCCAGCATATAGAAAAGAGGCCATGTCTCTATGAAAAAGGGCAACCTTTGGAGGGAAAGCATTTGGAACTCAAACCCCAACATCTTTGGGGATGGCAGAATTTCCATGAAGGGGAATGCTGAATGTTACTGACATCCTGGAAGAAGACAAGACAATGGCCTAATTCAGAATATTCCTAAACAGGAACATGTCCACATTAGTCCCGAGAAACCAAAGGAAGCCAAGCCAAGGAACAGGTCATTCTCCAGTCAATTCTACCAGTTTGAGAGTTCTGGGTGGTGAGTTCTTTCACAAATAGCTAATAAATAACACTAGTGATACGGTAATAATATTATTTACATTGAGGCCATAGCGAGGAATACTGAAGTACTCCAGCCACAATAACGAAGGTGTAATGGTTGTGAGATTTACCAATATGCCAGAAAAAACCTGCAAGAAAAAAAAAAAGGTGTTTTATAGCATAGAATTTTGTCCAGAGCGCCACAAAAGAATTTCAGTTTATATACAGGATTCATTCCTCATGGTTAGTGGTGTTGCTAATTTAACAACTGCAGTGATTCACTTAGCCAGTGTGGCAAGAAAAGTCGTAAAATGGGGCAAACCCTCACTTAATAACTTTTCTCACTTGGCAACATAAATTTTGGGCTTAGTTATGGTTGTAAGTTGAGGACTACCTGTATTTATATAAAACTTCACATGTGTGTCAGCATCTCTGATTTCATTTGGACGTGATCTGCTCCACAATTCCCTGACATACTTTCCTATACACGTCTCTTTCTTTCAGTAAACAGAATGTAGATATACTACTAAGTTAGGACTGTTGCCTATTTGAAATGTGCCCAATTGGTAAGGCTTGTAGAAAAAAACAATAATGGAAAGCTTCAACGAGTCTGATGGGTTTCATTGGTTCATGGAGGTGGAGACAGAAAAAGAGAGAGAGATTGGAATGCATGTTGTGATTTCACATATCAGGC
Organism: Laticauda laticaudata; assembly: GCA_004320025.1. NCBI lineage: Eukaryota > Metazoa > Chordata > Lepidosauria > Squamata > Elapidae > Laticauda > Laticauda laticaudata. Next base: position 9,838 of record BHFT01073644.1, on the reverse strand, counting down.
TGTAAATTCTAATGGAGACAAAATGTGAGACAAAATGCCTCGGAATTGCCATTCCCCTAATTTCATTTCATCATAGCCAGAGTGCCAGATGAATGCCAGTCTAGTCCCACAGGTATACAATACATGATAATACATTGTGTGGTACCTAAATAGTATATTTTAGACATGGTACAATCTCTTTTACTAAAAAAAAAAAAAAAAGAAGTCTCTGCGGATTTTATTCCACTAGTCACTTTATTCCACTAGTCATGGTGTTGCTCCTCTCCATTTCAAGGACATTGAGCCAGCACTGTCCAAAGTCCTTTTGCGGTTGTGTGGCCCTCATGATGTCACAGAGCGCTGTTACCTTCTCAGTGAAGTGGTACCTATTTATCTATTCGCATTTGCATGCTTTCGAACTGCTAGGTTGGCAGGAGTTGGAGTGAGGATGGGAGCTCACCCTATCGCATGGAGCTGGAGTGTTGAACCTGGGATGCTGGCTTTCCAGCCAACAAACCCAGCATCTTAACCTCTGTGCCACCATGCCACCTGTCTTTTATCAAATAGCAATAATCTCCTATGATCTCCTGATAGCCTAATAAGGGAGAAGAGAAAGTGTGGAATGGCTCACCATGGGTCAACACTGCTTTTTCTCTAGCACTCTACAGTCCACATTTTTAGATGACTGATTTAACTGGGATCACCTCTGGGGCCAGTGAAGCAACTGATCTATTCCTAGGCTCTGAACGCAGTGATATTTTTCAGGTACCCTCTTTAAACGGGAATATTTTGAAATACTTTGAAATGTAGCAAGCCAGGCTTACGGTCTTCAGGAACCTCCTGGAATGAAGGGTCCAAGGATGACATCATTCCACAAATTTGTCCTTTGGCAGTGATGTCATGACACACAACATATCTAGTGAACCTGCTGGGCTTATTGTGGACATTGCTACCTCTGTCCTGCTGAAAGCATTGCAAGGAATCCTTTTCTAAATTCCTTTCCTGACTACACCACTGACTGACCCAGCACTGGTACCCACCACCATTACAAATCAAGCACACATTGGAATGCATTGTTCCAATTCTGATTCTGATTCTGCAAATAGTGGAGTTTGCCAGCATTTAGGCCAATAAGCGGAATATCGAAACCTAGCTTTTTAAAGGTAGGCAAGTTACATATAACAAGTAAATATTAAAAGGTAACACTTACAATCATAAAAACAAAGCAAATATTAATGAGGAGGTTCGCAACTGATGTGATGTTTTGTCCTGTTGCAACTGCCAGAGCGAGAGAACTAGAAGCATATGCAATTAATATAATAGTAAGCATCATGATAAAGAAGGATGACAAAACTGGCTTGAAACCTGCAAGGAATTAATATATACACATTTACATATGTTGGGTGAAAACAAATCTACATACATACTTAATATAAACTTTAACAGAGATGTATACAAGTGGTCCTCAACTTACAACTGTTGATTTAGTGGCCATTCAAAGTTATAACGGCATTGAAAAAATTGATTTCTGACCATTTTTCACACTTAAAGACCGTTGGAGTATTTCACGGTCATGTGATCAAAACCGTGGTGCTTTGAGTGCTTGGCAACTAGCACGTATTTATGACCATTGCAATGTCCTGCTTTTGCAACCTTTTGTGGTGTGGAAGCCAGATTCACTTACCAACCAAGCTACCAACTTAACAACTGCAGTGGCTCACTTAACAACTGGGGCGAGAAAGGTTGCAAGATGGGACAAAATTCACTTAATTGTCCTAACAGAAATTTTGGTCTCATTTATGACCATAAGTCGAGGACCACCTGTACTTCAGCCATGCAATCAACCTCTGCATGTCCACTCGGAAGGAAGCACCCCTAAATGTGATTGGTGCTTACTGCCAGGCCAAATATCAGAATTTGCTTTTATTTGCTAGGGTTCTGCTGTTTGTATTTTGTGTTGACAAGTCAGTTAAAAATAATTGTATTAAGGCTTCCAAATCTGAGTTTCAAAACATTCAGACAATTCTAAAAGGGCAGTAAGAGCTAGAATTGTCTATGTCCTTTTTATACTCCGTGGTGGGTGGATTTTTTCAGCCCATATAAAGTAGCCCAAGTTTATGCCCCATAAGTCTTAAAAGCTTAGCAATTCCTGTAAGACTCATTTATCACAATCAAGCATTTTGCAAGTGGAACATCTATCCAATTTCTTTTCTGCACTGCGAGGCCCTTGCAGGAGAGTTTCTACCCAGCCATGCCTTTCCTTCCAGGATGACATGAGCTACAAGGCAGTGTTCCTTAACCTTTTGGGCACCAATGACCAATTTCATGGAAGACAATTTTTCCATGGACCAGGATAGGCGATGGCTTCGTGTGCTATCTAGATCCCATGCTTTTGCAGATGAAACTATCCTCACCTGCATGGCCCAGTTCCTAATAGTCTGTGGACCGTTAGCAGTCGTACCCTGGGGGTTAAGGACTCCTGCTATAAGTGGACAGAAGTAAACTATTTGATGTTGCATTTTTTCCCAATCATTCCCAAAAAGACTGAACTTTCTTAGCAATCATAAAAAGTTGGTTTTGGTATTTTGGAGGAGGGAAGGGATTACTGTCTTTTTAAACTTTTTGTATTGCTTGACCAATGCTTGAGCACCCTTCCAAGTTTATTGCCAATCAAATTCACTGTTTGAGAGGATGATAAAATGCCAACTGATATCCTGGTGTTTCTTCCATTTATTCTTATATTTCTATCCCACCAGTTTTATAATATTGCCTAAGGTGGCAATGATACTGTACCTTGTATTTCTGACTTCCATTTTTCCCACACCAACAACTCCGGTCTCCTGATTTTTAGGCCAGCACCCCATTACACAAAAGAGGCTCTCAGTGCCATGCTCTAAACCAATTTCAGCCTCCGTATACTTCTCCTGAGAGAATAAATCATCCAATTGGTCAGTTGCTTGCATACAAGAGTGATTATAACTAAAGAGAGGCAACTTGGGGCATGTTTGAGGCACCAGGGTAGAAACCAGGAGACTGTGAGTTCTAGTCTAGCCTTAGTCATAAAAGACAACCTGGGTGATTTGGGATTAGTTCTCCTCTATGGAGGAGGAAGGAATATTAGGTACATTTGCTGTATTGAGGTATTTAAAAATTAACAAAGTCAGAATTTTAAAAATATAATAAATAAAAGAGAAAGCAAACAGTATGTCTCATTTCTCTGTTCCACAAAAAAGGGTGCAGGACTGAGTTCACTTGCCTATTGTGAAATAATTCAAGCTGGTGAGGATGATGCCTGGCAAAGTCCTCATGGGCATCATGTCAGCTATTAGTTTTGAGAAGAAATATGCAGACACTCTATAATAGCCACTTATATATTCATGTCTGCAAGAAAAAAGACACTTGTACACATATATGCACACACAAAACCTGAATGATCAAATAATGCATATAGCAGGTTTTAGACTGGGGCCTCGGCCCATGTAGGAATTTAGTGAATTTTCTTCAGTTATCTTAAATGCTCAGTTAAATATGGAATAGTCTTTTTAGCTACATTTTGTATTCTCTTTTTACATCTATTCCCCATCCTGGGTGGTGAGTGATACCATGGGGTTCTTTTGTAGTGCCTGGGGGCTATTGGGGCCTGGATGAGGAACAACAAACTTCAACTGAACCTTGGCTGGATGGAGTAGCTATGGGTGGGCCCTTCTGCATCTAGGAGTTTAACATCATTGGTCTTGGGTGGGGTTGCACTACCCTAGACAGACCCAGTGATTAATCTGGGGGTCCTCTGGGACTCACGGCTCCTGCTCGAACAGCAGATGGCAACCTTGCCTAAGAAGGGCTTTGTTCAATTTCATGTTGTGTGCCAGTTATATCCTTTCCTGGATAGGGAGGATCTCTGTTTGGTTACTTATGCCCTTGATATCTCCCATTTGGTCTATTGCAATGAGCTATATACATGGAGCTACCATTGAAAAATATCTGGAAACTTCAGCTTGTACAGAATGCGGCCATCTTGGGCACCCAAAGACGCAAGCTGCATTGGGTACCAGTTTGCATCTGAGTCCAAATCAAAGTATTGGATATGACTTTTAAATTCCTACACAACCACCGTCCAAAGCAGAGGTGGAAAAAGTTCTTCACTCAGTGGGATTATTTTTTAAAATTTAGAACTCTGAATACTCATGCCACCACACTGGTGATAGAGAGGGATGTTCAGTCTTTGGAATTCTTAAGGCAAGATCCCTCATTATTATTTTGGGCTGAAGGTAACAAAGTCAAAAGGATATTTGAAAGACAATCTTTCAGTCCTCACGAATTGAGGGGTCGAAGGCAACTTGCTGCGGGACACCTCACCCTGACCAGCTTTCTGTGGGGAACAATTCACCATGAGACTGGGCCTTCCACTCTGGTTTCCAAATCTGGCCTGGCTTAAGGGAGGCAAAAACTCCCTGCCTTTCCCAAACCAGGAATTATTCTTCTGTGCAGACACACACACACACACATACACACACACTGACAGACACACCATTCTGGGCTTGGGAACTTTTATCCACATCCAAGCTGGCAAGCTGCCAATGGCTCCTAGGCATGGGGAGAAGGACCTCTCCTTTGGTATGCTACTCTGGACCCAGATGGCTCCGGTGGGTCGGGGCAGGAACTTTTGCCTCCCTTAAGCCAGACCTAAGCTCATGGGGAGTTGTCCAACTGCAAGGTGGCTGCAATGGGTTGTCTCATTCCACAAATAGAGATTTTACTCACAAATCATTTTTATTGATGTCTTTGTATTTATTTATTTATTTACTAAATTTATATGCCTTCTATCCCACCTTGCCCACTGACAATGAGACCCTTGCCCACTGACAATGAATTTATGAAAAATACTAAGCAAGAATTCAGGAAGAGGTTTGTTCAGCTTACTCTTCACATCTTCATTAAGACATAAAACAATGCTTTTAAGCTCAATTTGTCCCTAAAGCCTGACTTACTACAGGTGCCCAAATAAGATGAGAGCTTGCTGCCTTGAGAGAGTAGAAATAGCTTTTCCACAAGGGGTGTGTGTGTGTGGAGAGACATGCATGGACACTGTGAATGAAACCAACAAATGATTAACTAAAGAATAAACAAATTATTAACTATATAAAAAACTTGATGTTCCATTACATGCAGATTTACCTACATAAATATCCTTTTTTCTGTGATAAAAAGTTCAACGGTGGTAATACTGTTCAAAACCTGATTTGTTGCCAAAAAGAACAATGCACCAACTCTACAAGAAAACCCAAGAATTTTCAAATTAGAAAAGGAGAACATATGGACTAAAATATGAAGCACTAATGACACAGAGCATGATAGGATCACAATGTAAGAAAATCAAGGGTGCCTCCAAATGAGGAGAATTTTACATGGGATACATATGTACAGTATATGTGTGTGTGTGTATGTGTGTGTGTGTGCGCTGTTCAGCTTTCTTCTGGGTATTATCCCACGCTATTGTAGCGCTTTTAAAAGTTGTAGCAACGTTTAGCAGGAATCTATGCTGCCATCATCAGGCTTCTCTATGAGTTTGTATGTGGGTCAGGGTTCTCACAGCGTTGGTTTTTAAATTTGAGCTAGCCTATTGTTGTGCCAGTATGTTTTTCTACATCCTGATTTGGGTTGGAGTCTTTGGTCTTGTGTTTAGTTTGGAACTTTGTCGAGTTTGTTTGATTGGTATCGTTTCTGCTTTCTTCTGTCTGGGTTTTGTGGCTTTTGATTTGGCTTGGCAACACTCTGTCTCCTGTATTGAAGAGCTTTCAGTGCGCAGCTTGGCCTTCACGTGAGGACGGCTATTATCTATTAGGAAGCTTGGTTTCATCTGGGTGCCTGGTTGGGGTGTGTTTGAGCTGGAGGTATCAGAAGGAGTCTGTTTTGTTGCCCAGCCGGGTGTTTGCCCGGCTTGTGGTGTGAGTCTTTCTATTTGAGTGGCAGGCTTCCAAATGATTGACCAGTCTGGTGGAATCATCTCTTCATATTCCACGGTTTCAGGTCTTTTTTCAATCTCTATGCTTCTCTGATGATTCTGTGGCTGGGGTTTTCTATAGTGGCTAGGGTTTTAGTGCCATTGAAGTTAATGTTGTGACCTGTGGTTTTAATGTGTTGGACTAGTGAGGAGGTGTGAGGAGGTCCAGCAGTAAAAAAGCTGGAACACACCTCCTCACTAGTTAAAGTTAAAACTATTGAGAAAGGTGCATTTGGTTTAGAAGAATGTTTCTTACATTAACTAACCTATTTTGAATGCCAGTTGCATCATTTTTAACGCCAGAAAAAACAGCTCCAGTAATTATTCCCATGACAGTGATAATAGCTATCTAGGAAGAAAGGGTATTTCAAATGATCAATGTTAAAAGGAAACAGGGATGAAATCTTTGACAAATTAATGAGCTTATGAAAAATATACCTGTTTTCTGTAGTTCTACAACTTAAATGATATGACAAATATTCCATTCCAATGACCAAGAAAGGGTAGGAAGAATAGGGATAGGAAAAACCTTGCTTTTACAACTGGGAGGGTGATCTAAGTTGCAAAAATCTAATCAACCACTAAATGGAAGCAAAGAGTTAAAGAAAACTCCCATTTTTTTCTACCCTAGATATGGTAGACTTGGCTGAGGAGACAAGCATCTTACACTATACTAACCAATGGTACATATCTCTTAGCCATAAGTCACTGATTAAGTTACATTTGATTGGATTCCTATAACCCACTATTCCACAAAGCATATTTTGCGTATGTGTAAATCCAACCTTATCCAAGTTTTGAAAACATACTAAGTGGTGGGTTGGGTTCAGTTAAATTAGGTTGAATTGAGTTGGATTGGTTTTGGCCTAATAAACAAATCATTTAATCAACAAATTGGCCTTATCAACAAATCATTTAGTCTTTAGCTTCCATAATTTTAATCAGGATAGCCATTAGTTAAGAATTCCTATCTGGGAACAATATGGACTTCCAATGTCACTGTACAGCAGCAGTTTAGGGTAAAGGACATTAAAATAAAGTGAACTGTGCTTGAATGTATAACTCTAATGTCCTCTCAGAATTACCATTTGGTTAATGGAGACTACTGTTACATAAATATGCTTAGGATTGTGGCACCAATTATCATAATCAAATTGACAGATAGTGAAGATTTTTATTTTGAAGAATAAGCACACATCATTAAAATCTCAGCTAAGGTGATGGTAACAGGCTGCTCTGAAGTGTTGAACAGGAAGGATTGACTTAATCAACATGACAGGAAGCTCTTAAATGTGGTTTTGGGGCTCAAGAAAGCTGCAGAAAGATCCAAATGCCAGCACTTATTTTACCATTAAACAGTTGGAGTGAGAAACAAGGATCACAGCTAGACCCATTTAAGAGGATTAACAAAAGGGATTAATTTCATGAAATGTCAGGGCTTTTGGAAGAATGCCTTCAAAAATCCATCTATAATGAGGTTATGGAGATAGAAATGATTGTGAGAAAAAAGTCAGAGCTCTTAGCTGAAGGAAAAATAGAAAGCTCCTAAAATCATAATTCCTGTCACAAGGTCAAATTTTTACAAAGCAATTTATAAAATCCTCATAAGACTTGCATACACATAACAAAACTTTTTAACTTCATGGCCTCCTTGTGCAAAAAAATTAATAATGACTATTATTACATTGGCTATGATGTATTAATGCTCAAAGTTGGTTTCATTATCCAGAAGATAACTAGAGAAGGAAGCCATGGTTTGATTTTATTTTTCAATTTAATTCCCAGACTTCTTCAGCATTTATAATTACTCTAGTGGGGTAATGAAATGTCTGCAAGCAAACAACCAAGCCCAGGGAACATTTGTAAATAGGCCTAAAAATGTAGTAATTCTAGATCTGCCACAGATTAGCTATTTCCAAAAACACTAAAATGATATTTACAGTTTATTTCATAATATATCAAGGAGGAGGAGGACACTTTGTTTACCTGGGCTGTGGAATTTTGTGGATTGCCTATCAAATTTTTAAATGTGCGCCTGGACAGCCACTTGAGTTGATGAAGAAAAGGAGTGGAATATGGAAGTCCTTTAATCATTGTTCCCAATCTTTTCTGCTCCTTAGACATTACATCCAGTTCTTCAAGCATTTTTTTGTAGAAATTGCATTTGGAAAACTGTACTGCTAATGTTAGAGCAATGGTCTCCTGTTCTCTCTCAGTTGCCTCAAGAACTGTTTGAGTGACAGTGAAAAGCCAAATTAGTGCATTCAAATAAAATGAGAGATACATACAGGTCAGTTTATCCATAGCTTATGTTCTAGGTCATATCTGTGCTTTGCAAACAGCAGCTTTTCCACTGGTGAGAAGCCCCTGAGCTGCACCATGATTCCAGATCCATGTGATTTTGCAGTTTTTCATTGCTTTTCAAATAGCCCTGTTTGATTCTTAAAACAGCCTATCAGGGAAGGCAGCAAAAGACATGCCTTGTGTGTTTTCAGACACATTTTCTTCAGTATCCAAGTCGGTGTCTCCTCAGACTGGAATTACAAATAAGTCTCTGTATGTGTGTTTCTCTGTACAGCGTGTGTCTCTCTGTACTGCATATCTGTGTGGGTATGTACATACATACATGTTCAAACTCTCTAGAAAGTTTTTTTTTTTTAATTGAAAGACTTGTGTTTTTCAAACTTGGCAATTTTAAGACATATGGACTTCAACTCTCAGAATTCCCCAGTCAGCATAAAAGTCCACACATCTTAAAATTCCAAAGTTGGAAAAACACTGAAATAAATGATAGGAATGTAAAACAAGTTAGACAACAATTGGATGATAACCAGGAATGAATCAATTGATCGATCGATCAGTGTATGTGTCTGTGTGTGTGTATACAGGTAGACTTGATGTACAATTGTAATTGAACCTGAAATTACAGCCATAAGTCAAGCCAGTTAAACAAATCATCATACAACTGACCTGATTTTATGACTTATTTTGCAGTGGTCATTAAGCAAACATGGTGGTCGCAAACGAAACCTATTGACTGCAATGGGTGCTTTTTGCTGGAAACCAGAAGGAAATGCCAGTTTCTGGCAACAAAGCAAAAAATATTGTGAATTACGGTGACAAGACTATGGCTTGCTACAAATAGCCATCATTGCGGACTAGTTGCCAAGCATCCAAAATGCAATCATGTGACTATGGGGGAGGATGGCCTATCCGGGCCCTCAGAACTTCCAATCCATATTGTAAGTACCTTTGGGGGGCATCCATCGTAATTTCAAATGGTTGCTAAGCAGCCAGTCATTAAGCAAAGATTGCTTGCATCCTTACAAATGAATTTTATCAATACATTTTATTTAGAATGCCTTCATTCCCTCCTTGCCTTTCATCACCATGCTGGGGTTAGGGTTAGCCCACACCATTCTTTTTTATTTTGGAGCTGGAGTATAGAAAAGAGAGAAGGCTCTTTGGAGCAGAGTCTCCCTCCCACCTCCCATTGGGAGGCTAATAAGTTAATTCCTTTTTCTGGAACAACTATCCCCGTGTCAGGGGCTCAAGGCCAATGCACAGAAGCCCTGATTTCTTCCGCAGAATAAAGTTGGTCATTTTACCTGCACTGTGAATTGCCATTTTACTTGTTGCAACCGCCGAGGAATCCCCATTGATGATATCCAGAAAAAAATCAGCAGGGTTGTTATATGGTTCGCACACAAAACCTGTAAGGTAGATTTTTTAAAAAATTGTTACCACAGCAGTCTGAATGAAACCACATAAAGCAATTACTGTATATACTCGCATATAAGCCGATCTCGCATATAAGCCGACCCCTAAAAAACTGCCCCAAAATGAGGAATTTTGCAA
>BHFT01073641.1:15338-28617 GCA_004320025.1 Laticauda laticaudata | reverse complement strand
CAACGGATGGCAAGTGTTTTTCTCTGTTTTACATCCTCTTTCCATCCGTTGGTGCAGTGTGACATGGGCTTTAGATACACAGTTGAAGAAGTGGCTGAAGAAATGACTTGCCTTAACAATCTCTATCTAAGCTGCATTAATTAATTTGGAGTCATAGTGACTCCAAAATGAGGCTGGAAAAGACCAGTTTGGTTCAGAAGAAAGGATACATGCTCAGGTTGTTCTAAGCCAGATTGATGTACATTCCATTTGAGGACTGAATGGTTTAAGAGATGATATTTTAGGAAACAGAATTAAATCACAGCATTTCAGTGGGGCTGACTGCCTAGCAACTGTACATGGAATACAAGTGCCATTACTCATAAGGATGGCAGTTTTAGTTTCACCATAGTATTCTTTGTCTTGGTTGAGGCTAACTTTGCCCAACTGAGTTTAGTGAAAATTTCTCAAGATTGTCATTTGCTGGGTTGTGCCTAGTTCATATTTAATTAACTTAAGATTGTTTAAAATAAAAGGCTTCAGACTCCTTCAGTTTCAAATTAAAAAGTCCATTAAGCATTCTACAATTTTTGTGTACTTCGGTGGAATTGTCACCTGGTATAAATATTTAAATAACCCCTTTACAATTTGTAGAGCAATACGAAACAATTTATTTCTATTCTCAATTATTATGAAGTTTAGAAATTAACACTGGAAGTTTTCAGCTTGCAAGTAAGTTACTATAACAATAGACATTTTAAAGCCCCATGGAAAAATATGTTAGAAATTGCCTGTTCAAAGAAATTTATGATTTTATTATAGCTGCATATTGACTATTCCTACAATATCCCGGAGGCAGAACGAAACAGTTTATTTATTCAAACTGCAAATGAAATTGGGCAAGAAAAGTAATTAGCAAGCAACAAAAAATAATGGAAAAGCACCATAAAAGCAGCTTGGAATTTATGTAAGTTGTCAGATTGTAAGAAAAGAATAGCTTAAAATTTAAAAGATCAACTTTTTAATATGTATACCAACTGCATACAGCATATATAGATTTATCCCAAAGTTCACTCAAAGAAAAATTCAACATTCTTGTTGAGACAAAGATCCTGTTTCAACTACAAGTCTGGGTGTATTCCTGAACAACGATACTCCCATGTACATTTGATCTATTCCAATGCTTCATTTAATATTTGAGGTATTTCATATGCTCTTCTGATTGGATGGTGTGGATCAAGCATGGGTACATATGAGATGGGAACTGCTGGAGTAAAAGAGGACAGCAAACAAATGAAAATATTACAGCTTGACAGAAGTATGCAATCATGGAATTTATGTAATTATCTCATTGTTTCAACATCACCATTGTTGGCTGCAGATACCATTGGCATGTACATATTTGTGTGTGCTTGAAGTTATTCTATGGGAGCAATATGAACAGTGTGTGTCTGTTTCCCTAAAAATTAGGCCTATCCTAAATAAGACCTGCCATGTTTTTATGTGTGTGCCTAATATAAGCCCTACTCCCCAAATAAGCCCTATCTCAAAGGTCTAAGGCTGGACCTGGTTAGGGCTAATGCAGACATGTTCATAAAACCAAGAAACTCAGCAAACCGCACTTTAATCCTCAAAAGTGGACCAGAGATTCAGTACACAATGACTTGGAAACAAAGTCCCTTGCCAAGTGATTGCTGGGAGCGTTCATTTCCCAGCACACTTTATAGTGCAGGGACCATGCCATCTGGCTGCCCAGACAAGCTTGCTGGTCAACCAACATCTGATAATCATCAGGCTTGGCCTTCTCGCACATCCAGCACCAGCAGAAGAACTCTCGATTAGAAGCCTGTTCAGGAGAGCAATCAGCTGGCAAATGGCTGTTCAGTGCAGCAACCGGAAGTCCCACTGCCATATTTACAGTCTCATTTGTCATTACTACTGCTGTCTTTGCTTCGTGCTGCTCCATTGGATGCCCACCTCTCACCCCCAGGTATAGTGGCTCAACACTCAACACTTACAGATGCAAAAGGATGTAAAATGATAAAAAAAGCTTGCACATCCATTGGAAAATGCTATGCAATCCATTGTGTACTCACAGCATACGTGTTTCATACGCTTATCTGTCAAGCATCCGTCCACTGCGATTTCATCCGCACAAGAAGTTTTGAGCTGCACAAAATTTTGTGAATGGCGAACTTTCCGCCGCATACAATGTACATCCGCGACATATATGGGCAACAAACGTTCTATGTCCGTTATCATCCGTTAAACATCCGCTGTTATTCTCTCTGTATCCTCTGCCATCCCTCAACTCTCATCCGCTGCAGCTGAAAATGGAAAGATGAGGAAATAAAAAGGTACACGGAACGTCTACACAGCATTAGTAGCATAGAATAGATGGACAAAACGTTTGTATCTGGATGTATCTTGTATATTTAGGATGTCTGAAGTATGTCTAGAGTATGTAGAAGGACACCTAGTGGACAACCAATATTTCTATAAAAAGGGGAGAAAATCATCTGGATCGCTGGATGGTGGATCATACAGTCACACTATGGTTGCACTGGAGGTTTATCTATCCCACAACTATCCTTATCTATCCAAAAGCATGCAAAGGCTTAACATTTTTTCAAAGTTTTCACCAACACTTTATTAAGTAAAAAAAATGAACCAAGTAACCAAAGTGTTTTAAGCAAAGATAAACTTTATTAACTTTCTTAGGTAAACTTTATGACTTTATTAAATAAGCAAAATGAACCAAGTAAACTGTATTAGGTGTCTTAAGCAAAGATAAATTTATTAAACAAGTAAACAACTCAGTCTCTGAGACTATTCTGAGTCACTCTGAGTCATCTCCATGGTCTCAGCTGTGAAGTGGGCTGTGACTGTGGCTGTGGCTGTGGCTTGAGTGCTGGTCTGAGGCGCCATTGGGTGCTTTGCCCTGAGGGTACAACAGGTGGTGGTGTGTTCATAAACTATCCGAGAGCTGACTCAGTCCCGTGAGGTTGAGAAGCCCTTCATCAAGTATCTTGAGATGTCAGGCCCAATACTGATGACAGATTGTCCATTGGACGGCTTGGCTGTGGGGTGGAGGAAGGGTTGGAAGGAGTGTAGTGGGCTGTCTGGTCTGCAGCTGGTGAGACTGGCATCTGTGGCGTCCGATGAACCTGGGACATGGGAAGTTCTGCTTTGTGCTGTGGGAAGACTGTAGTCGTAGCCTTGGTAAGGTGAGGGGCTGTTGAAAGCCGTGGAAGGGATGTAACATCGCCTGGGTGGAGGAGCAGACCTGGACTGGGTAGGATCAGCTTCAGCTGGGCCTTGAGGGTTGTGAGAAGTGCTGTGATCTTCTGCTTCATCACCTGGTACTCGCCTTGAGCAGTCTCTCAGGGTCTGGCTCACGTAGTAATGAAGGGCTTCCGGACGAGGATGCTCTGTCCAAGTCAACCAGCAGAGAAGAGAAGTTCTGTGCTGGTCTTCATTGTGTCCCTGATCTCCAACAGCACACTGTGGTCCTGCCCTGCCAGTCTGCCTCTCTGCCTGCATCTTGTGGAGCTGGGGGTGGGGGTGGGGTGGCCTCTGGTGGCTGCTGCTTCTTCCTCTATTTGGACAGCATGTGTCATCCTCCACGGGATCCTCCAAGTCCGCCGCATGGGGAGTGCAGCTGTCAAGGAGTCCTCGTTGTGGGGCCCTCTGAAGACACGTGCATTGACAGGGGAGCTGGCTCCTGGCTGGAGAGGACTGGGCTGTCTGGGCTGTCTGAGGGAGAGGGGTCTCAGAGGGGCTGCTTCTCGGTGGCGACCTCACCCTCCAGGAAACTGCACTTGGCCATGATGTACATCTCCCAGTCAGTGAGCTGAAGTGGCCTGCCCAGATTTCTTGAAGTGTGTAGTTGTCATACCAGGTTGAATGTGCTTCCACCATCCAAGGAATACTTCTGCAGTGTACACCAGGCTCTCTGCCTTGTCTCTCCAAGCTGCTGCTTCTTCTTGGTGTCAACGATAGAGTCTGTGGCCCTTTTCCAGAGGTACTCGTTCTCCCTCAGCCATTCCAGCACCTCATCCTCAATGCTCCTCGGAAATGTGTTACTGTTTCCTCTCTCCCTTCTCCTTCCCTTGCCTTCTTCCTCCCTCTGTGCAGGGGCTTCAGCAGGCCTTCAGGGCCTTCAGCAGCTGGGCCTTCAGCAGCAGGACTTTGAGGGCTTGAGGGCCTTGGGCTGGTCCACCACAACAGCAGCAAGCAGCAACTTCAGAGTCAGTGCCAGGGCTGGGATCCTGGTCTGCCGCTTCTTCACCTTGCCAGGGCTTGAACGAGTAGGCACAGACTTGCTCCTTCTTGGCCTGACTGACGAACATGGTTTCCTGCAAGATGTATCTGGCAGCACATCTTTCCCCCTGTATGCTGACTGCGTGTGTGCTACATCCTTTTATATCCATGAAGCGGATGCAAATTCATACCCCCCCGCATGCGCAGTGAATGCTTTGTATCCGATATACATCCATGCGCATCCCCTTTGTTTCCTATAGGCGTACGTGATGCATCCATTTCATCCGCTATGCATCCACCCTCCCTTCGCTATGCGTTCCGCTTTCAAAATTCTCCCCGGAACCCCTTCGGAGATGTCATCTGCTTCCATCCCTTTCATCCGCTAGGCTTCCGATGAACATCCATTTAACATCCCCGCTACATACTACCCATGTCCGTTCTTTTCCGTTCTGTTTATACAAATTTTTGCCACTTTGAAGTGGATGAAAACGGATGAGCCACCCCCAAAATTTTGCTCATCCGCTATGTCCTTTATGCATACATCTTGCATCCATTGGCCAGTGGACCCAGCCTTTGAGAGCTGCCATAGCCAGCCGGCTGCCCATTCCATCTGATTGCTCATGGTGCATGGCAATGAGGTGAGTGGATGTGGTGGAGCTGCCCCATGTGCCCCCTCATTGGCTTACCTCAGGCTTTCATATAAATTATATTATATAAATTATATTATTTTATTCTTTCATATAAATTGTCAGAGATGTTTTTCAAAGTCTTATTGGGGCTGAAAAAAGATCATGACAAGTCAACATTATCTGGACTTATTTGAAATATTCCAATATTTCCTCTTCACCAAATAATTATGCTTTGATTAAAACATAATAAAGATTTAACTACCAACGCTATCATGCTAACAATCTCATCTGCTTCTATTTCACCCAATATTTCATCCAACAGTTGACATATTTCACAACACAATTGTTAAGCCCTGTCACACTGCCCAGTGGATGCAAAACGGACACAATGGACGAGAAAAATGTTTCCATCCATTTTTATCCGCTCTCAGAAGGGGCAAAAATTTGCATAACCGGAGCGATAACACGACGCGGGGAGACGCAGGGCGGATTGAAAGCAGATGCGGAACAGAAGCCCAGTTGGATGGAAGTGGATGCACATCGCCGTAGCTTCCAGGGACCTGAGCAAAGCGGATGCGGAACGGATATATAGCGATGCAGAGCGGATGCACAGCGGATGAAGCGAGATTGCAGAGCGGAAGACTAGTTGGATGCCGAGCGTTAATTGCAACATGCGGGGAGATGCATTGCTCAGCCCCGTGGATATAATGGAAGCAGCTCGGAAGCAGGTCGCCATTCAAAGGAAAGACCTGCTTCCAGACACATCGACTGCCTTGCCTGTCCTGCCTGCTTGTCTGCCTGCCAGCCTTGCCAGCCTCCCTGCCAGCCTTTGTTCCTGCCAGCCTCCCTGCCAGCCAGCAACTCCACAACCATGCTGAAGCACAGGAAGCCTCAGCCATCTGCTGCCAGCCCTTGCAAGAGGGACAGGGCTACCATCCCGCCCCCTGGCCCTCACTCTGTTCTGCTGGGGCTTCTGCAGCATTGGCTCGCTCTTCTGGGGCTGCGGCTTCTGCTGCTTCTGCATTGGAGGAGTTGATGACAAGCACTCCAGCACCAGCCACCTCCACAGCACCTGCATCCCTTCACCCCTGAGACTGAACGACAAGAGGAGTGCCAGAGACTTCATTTGTCTTATAACTTGTTGTTGATAGAGTCGATTTTGATTCACAACACTTGCTTCTTTCTTTTTTAATAAATCTTGGTGGAAACTTTAGAAATGTTTAAGCCTTTGCTTTGCTTGTGATGGAGTAAATACTTATGATGGTAGATACTGGATGGAATAGCTGTGGATGGGTTAGGATAGCAGTGGGATGGCAGGGATACCTTTGGGATGGGTAATAGCTGTGGGATAGATAAACCTCAGTGCAAGCATAGTGGGACTGTATGGTCCACCCTCCCAGCTCCACACCTTTGGCCCTTTATTATCAATAAAATGTAAGCATTGATCCACACATGTCAACATAACACAACTCTTTATTAAATGCCTGTTCATTTAGGCCCACCAACATACATGGCCCAATCTCATCAGTGTGATGAGACAGGCTGAAGGAAGCATCCATTAAGCATCTATCATCCTGTCTGCCACTCCACTGCTCCAGCTGGGGAGTTTGCACCAGTGTTTCAGGAGGTTGCGCTCCTTCTTCCCTTCATGTGAGGCTCTGTTTGGGCCTTGCACATCCTGAGTGTCTATTCAGGTTTCGCCTTGCCTCCATTCCCCAGCTCCATGTCCCCATTGCCTTGTTGGAGGTCCATGAGCCTGTTCTGCGAAACGGGTAGTGGTTGCACATGAGATTGTGCAGGATGAGCAAGATTCCATGATCCTCCTCCATGTCTCTGGCGATGCTGCATGGTGGTGTGAAGTACCTGAACCTGTTGGCCAGGATGCCAAATGCGTTCTCTCCACCACCCGCCTTGCCCCACGGGTGAGGAGTCTGGAAGTGTAGGGCTTCATGAGGTAGGTTGTGAGCGAGAAGCGTCATCCCCCACAATGAAGTAGGACACATCTTGTGTGTCATTGGGCAGGGGTCTGGATCTGGGAAGCCCACGATGAGGTTGCCTTCCAGCTCCTCCTTGAGGTGACTGCCGTTTATACCTGGGCATCTGAAGATGAGTCGTTGCCTGAAGCACGATGTACATGAACTTGTAGTCAGCATCGACCATGGCGAAGAGGATGATGCTGAAGAAGCCCTTGTAATTGAAATAAGTGGACCCCGACTTGGCTGGAGCTTTGCAGGCCATGAGCTTGCCATCTATGGCTCCAACAGTGTGGGGAAGTTCCACTTCTGATACCACTGCTCTGCAACTTTCTTCATCCTTCATCAGTGGAGGGCACTGAGAGGAGCTCCTCCATGTGTTCTTCGATGATGGCCTGCACCACCTCTCTGACCAGAATGCTGATGTGTTGGGTGGCACCCTCCAGCATACTGCATGCTCCTGTAGTGTCCAGAGGCCAGGTGGCGCAGATTCAGTGCACTTGAGCCAGGTTCCAGGCTGGCCGGAAGTTGGTGTTTACCTTGGTCAACCTGGGTGTCAGGTGCTGCACAACTTCGACAAACATGGCTGGAGGCATCCTCATGAGTTCTGGAATGCACCGAGTGTCTTCATCCTGAGCTCCACCATCAGCTTGTTGTACAGTCTGTCCTCTGCTCTTCTGGCAACCATCTTCGGACCCAGACGGCTTTTTGTGCCGCCCTTTTTCTTCCCATAGTAGAGTTCACAGAGCCTGTAGATGGCTTCGCACTGTTGCAGAAGGATGGTAGCTGCCAAAGGACTGTGTTAGGATCCACGTGGATATGACTGGATGCTGTGGAAGAGGAAGAGGCAGATGAAGGCTGCAGAGGTCTGCAGCAGGGCTGCTGGTCTGAAAGTGAGATCCAGATGTGTTGCTTCCCCTTTTTTATAGGCAGTATAGGTGTCCCTTTGCATCCTCTAGGCATCCTCTAGGTATCCACTAGACATCCTTAATATCTGAGATAGGTCCCCTCTTGCTGACGTTTTTTTCCGTTTTACATGCTTGTTTCCATTCTGCATCCGCTAGGCATCCGTTCTGCATCCGTTCTGCGTCCGTTTCTGCATCCATTCTGCTTCCTCCCTGCGTCTGAGCGGATGCGAGTTGGCGCGGTACGCAGCGGATGCCTAGCGGATATAGCGGATGCGTAACGGATGCAGAACAGATGTGTAGCTGATGCAGAACGGATTAATTGGATACATTTTCTGCACAAAAGTTTTGAGCAGCTCAAAACTTTCTGAGCAGATGAAACGGCAATAAACAGATTCTGACGGATAGAGAGGAAGCAAAACGGAGGCAGTGAGTACATCGCGTTAACCAACCGTTTTACATCCTCTTTGCATCCGTTGGTGCAGTGTGACAGGGGCTTTAACAAACAGGGTTATTTTGTTTATGAGTGACTTACCTTTAAAGGCAATATATCAATATCCAAATAGTGTTAAATCAGCTTTCTTTTATGAATTCTTCAGCATGCCCTGATCCCCCCTTTTTAATGTACATACCTGCCGTCCTAAATATTTTCAAATGGGTCTTTTAAACAATGGTTTTAAAAGCATTTAGGATCAAGAATTTTTAAAATGGTTGAGTATGTCTTTGGCAATTCTCTTTTTATATAAATACCTTGTTCTTATGCTGGAGAAAATGGAGAAAATGATGGTTATTAATAGTCTAATGAGTCAGCCTTCACTACTACTCCAACTGTAAGTAGATATCCTGTGTTTTCTGAACAAAAGGATCAAATAATTTGCTTATTTCATTCATGCATACATAAATCTTGGTATTCATTCACTTTATACAATGTTCTACTAGACTAATATATTATTTGTCCTTGCTTCTGTCCAAATTTGTAGCTGTACTTATCTTAATGATATATCAAAATCTATTTTTCATCTTATTTTTCTGAACTGAATAGAAAAGTGAAAAATTTAAGAACTGCAGGATTGATTTCTTACACAAGATTCCTATATCTTTTAAGCACAATAATTGAAATAATTTCCCTTTTTCTTACGCTTAGTCACCTCAGCATGCTGCCAATTTGATTAGGATGAAAACTAAATAAAAAAATCATATTCTTCCTATTGATTTTTTTGTGCAGCTAGGACCATTTTTAACAAACAAAATCAATAGCATTTGGGGCAAATATTTGGATGCTTTCAGTTTATCCCTGAGCTCTTTCCTTGATGGTCTTATTTTTTATTTTGGTAGAGGAATAACTCAACAAAGGAAAAAATGCAAGGCAAAGAGCAATTAACTAAAGAAACATCACCTTCTGTAATAGATAATGACTTTACCTCTATTGGTTTCTGTGGGATACATATGGGTCCAGGACTAGACAACCTAGTACACTATGCACCATCAATTTTAAGGTGGTTAAATGTGTCTAATAGCCAGAATGATATAATCAATCACAAGTGCTTCAATAGTTATCATAAAGAAAGAAGTGGAGGAATCTGTTTGCCCAACAAATAGAAGTACTGAATAATCCATTGAAAAGAGTAAAGGAAAACTTGTGGAAGAAGTATATATAAAAGACATAAAAATGGCTTAAATATCAATTGAAAATGGTTTTCTGACCAAACGTGGTGTTTCAAAAGAATCAAACAACTGCTGAAAGAGAATCATAACTGAAGCTGAATGAATCATGGGGGCCCTGTTACAGAGAGGGGACTACAACCTTTTATTGGTTTGTTTAGTTGTTATTTAAATCCTTTTTATTTTCATAAATAAATCAAGGCAGCAAACATAGGTAATACTCCCTCCTCTTATTTTCGCCACAACAATCTTATGAGACGGGTTGGATTGAGAGAGAAATTGGCCCAAAGTCATCTAGTCAATTTTTATGGCTAAGGCAGGATGAGAATTCACTGTCTCCTGCTTTCCAGGCCAGCACCTTAACCACTACTCCAAAGTAGTTCATTACTACTCCTATACTTATAATCTACTGCTACTACTACTACCATCACCACTACTACTAGATGTTGTTTTTTGAACAGGGGAAGGTTGCTCTGGGTAGCAAATATTTTGAAGGGGCCTGATTCTTCACGCAGGCCTTAGGTGAAAATGCCTTAATGTTTTAATCTAGTTTATTTTCTTTTATTTCCATCTGGTTTGTTGTTCTGCCCTCTGTAGATTTCTTTTCTTTCTTATTTTCTTTCTTATTTTTATTGCCTTGTTTTTCAGATTTTGCATATAACCCAAAAGTTATACTGTTTTTAAGATGTTTCAATGTCTCTGTGAATCAGATTTGATGTGAAATATATTTTCTTCTAATAATTCCTAATAATGGTTTTCCCAGTTGCAGATTATGAAAGTTGGACCATAAGAAAGGCTGGGCGCCAAAGAATTGAGGGCTTTAAACGATGGTGCTGAAGACTCCTGCGAGTCCCTTGGACTGACTACAAGGCGATCAAACCAGTCAGTTCTAGAGGAGATCAACCCTGACCGCTCTTTAGAAGATCCTGAAGATGAAACTCAAATACTTTGGCCACCTCATGAGAAGGAAGGACTCATCGGAGAAGAGCCTAATGCTGGGAATGATTGAGAGCAATAGAAGATGGGAACGACAGAGAATGAGGGTGGCTGGATGGAGTCAGTGTAGCAGTAGGCATGAACTTAAAGGGATTCCAGGGGATGGTAGAGGACAGGCAGGCTTGGAGGAACATTGCCCATGGGGTTGTGATGGGTTGGACATGACTTCGCAACTAACAACAGCAGCAGCAGCAGCAGCAACAACACAATAATTCAAGATAAATAAACAGTTTTTCTACTTCTTCAAATATAGCAACACCATGTTCTTAACTTTGCAGATATAAAAATATGTGTCAGCCCTGAAATGGCCAGCCACAAGTGAACCATCCCGTGGCCGCCACTTGGGGAGGGGAGGATCCACCATTGTTGCATGAGCAGTCAGTTAGGAAGCAGAGAGCTTGGGAAGAAGAGACTCAGCCAAAACAACTGAACATCAGCAACTGGAAGCCAGGAGGGTGGGGTGGGCAAGCATTCTGCTGAACTATATGTGGCAGACACCAGGGGGTGGAGATACCAGAGGGTGGGATAAACACACATACTTAAGGGTGAAGGGATAAACTGCAGTTAGCTCTGGCTTTGTTTTGCTTTTTTTCTTGTTGGTAATTTAGTGCCAAGTCTCACACTTTCAAGGATAAATGCTTCAAACTGAACTGTGTTGTTTGAGGTTTCTTGATGCTGAACTACGGAATGTGACAATATGTATTTTATGTAAATGAGTTTAGATATTTTGTACATTTATGTGTTTTACAATTGCAGCAATTGGGTATACCTAATCGAGTGAAAAGAAGGACTAGGAGCAACATGATAGCATTGTTCCAATATTTGAGGAGCTTCCACAAAGAAGAGGGTTGCTGTTTTCCAAAGCATCAGAAGGTAAGGCAAAAAGCAATGGGTGGAAACTAATCAAGGAGACAACCAATCTAAAACTAAGGAGAATTTTTCTAACAGTGAGAACAATCAGCCAGTGGAACGACTTGCCTTCAGACATTGTGGTGCTCCATCCCTGGAGGCTTTTAAGAAGAGTCTGGACAGCTATCTGTCTGAAATGGTATAGGGTCTCCTGCTTGAGCATGGAATTGGACTGGAAGACCTCAGTTATTCTGTATTAATTTCAAGTTACATCACCATAAAATAACAATGGTTGAGCCTGTCAGAAATGGAAGAACCAGAAAAAAATTACTTGAGCTTTTTTTCTTTTCTGCCACCCTGGTGAATTCTTCAATGCACAGAAAATGCCAGCATGAACTAAGGGACTCGGACTTGTAGTTCTCTTAGATGATAATAAGTGTTGAATGTGGGACAATAGAGCACCTTTTGACAGCTCAGCTTGTAGGCTTTGTGGCTGATAGCTGGCAGTGCATGGAGTGAAGCTGGAGAAACCTCTGCAGATCTACTTTACAAAAATGTAATGGAACAACAAGTGGTTATTTTTGTTCATAATGACATATGATGTTGGGTGGGAGCAGAAAAGAAGCCAGAGAATTTACCCATCACTATAGACCACCAAATGTAAAATATAATAGTGTTGTTATATAACACTAAAAAAATAAAAACAATACAAATATTTTTACATATTATATTTTACTGCATGGACATGTTGCCAAGATCAAAATTGCTCAGTTGTGTTGGCTACACAGTTGATACCAACATACTTTTCTACCAACTAAAGAGCAGAAGTAATGCATATTAAAGGAGCTATGAAGAAGACTCCACAGTTTCATAGATAAGAAATTCAAGAACCAGGAAATGCTGATTGGACCCTTTTGGACCTTCTTATGGGGCTGGGGCAAGTACAAAGCCACTGTACATTCTCTCTCCCTCCCCCCCTCTCTCCCCCCTCCCCTTCCCTTCCTTCCTCCTGTGTTGATTCCTTTTACTCAGACTAGCATATGCTAGGAAAAGCAACTTTAACACAGAAGCAAAAGAGGAAGACAACCAAAATGCATCCATCAAGATCGGAGACGCAACAGCTTGAAGATATCATTCTCTCCTTGCTACATGAAACCTTTTACAGATGTGAAAGAAAATTATTTTGTTGACAAACTTTTGAATGATGGAGGCAACCAAGATGCCGCTCCAGGGAGATCAAAAAAGAGCATGTAGTTTTAAAAGGAGATATTTGTCACCTTGAAACATTTGGGTTTACTTTATTTTCATTGGCACATTCCATAGAAGTATTTGCTCTCATGTTTCTTGGCACTGACCTAATCATCCCAGAGGGGGGAAAAATGAAAGAACTTCAGTAAATTTTCATTGTACCAAAGGAATAGAGCAGGGGATATCCATTATGAAAAATGTCTGGTAAATTCTAGAGAACATTGTCAGATCCCAGAGATTTGCACCATCTGCATGATGACAAACTCTATGGTTTGTACCACTTGATGTAATTTGCATCATAATGGAAAGGGCAGAAATGACATACTTTCTGTTGTATCAGGTCTGGTGTATGGAGGTTTCATGATATCCAATAAGAAGGTGACAGTTTTCCCTCCAAATAATTTACCTGTGAATCTTGAAGGGAGGAAGATCAACTTATTTTACAAGAATGCATATTTGCTCTGGAGAACAAAAACACAGACCAGAAGTACAAGTATATATCCTTGCTAAAAACATGGATTAATGTAAAAGCTAGCTTACTCAGGGGCAATTTTTCTGAATTGGCTGAATATAATACCCTATTTTGGGAAACCCGACAAAGCATTTTTTTTCTTGTATGTCCTCCTCTTCCTAGTTATCTCTTGCCTTATTTTCCAAGTGTTTTCCAGTTCCTCTTTATCCAGAAAAGTAACCCTTTTCCTTTTGCTTAAAATTCAAAGTGGTTAATGTTGTTGTTGTTGTTTGTGTTGAGTGGGGTGGTTTTTTTTTTTTTTTT
>BHFT01073641.1:0-15329 GCA_004320025.1 Laticauda laticaudata | reverse complement strand
TTTTTTTTTTTTTTTTGGAGGGGGAGGGTGTCATTTTATTGTGCTGTGTGAGAGGGTGGTTGGTATGTGAAAGACACTAATCTCTCATACACATCTTACAAATTGATTGAGGATCAATTAATTGTGTAAATGGTCACCTGATGTTTTTAGGCAATTAATTTTCATTTACTGAGTCATTTATTTATGTGAAACAGCAGGGAAAAGCTAGAGTTTTATATCTTGGCCTAGCAATACGTAGGATTTTTTATTATGTTTTTTCCCCTTCCTTTTATTTTGGGAGGGGAAATATGAAGTAGCAGATTAATTTGGTATGATAATAGCAGCACAGCATGTTTCCTTCTTGTCTAAAGTTAAATAAATGCAACATTTCCTACACAATATTGCAACAAAACTTAACATTAGCTTTTGAAAAAACTGGGGAACAATAATAGGGCTGGTATGCATCCTTCTATGCATTATTTATTTTAATGGCTTTTCAGACAATAATGCTAAGTCATGCTTTTGCAAGTCAAATCAATTTACTTATTGATCTGTTGCTTACGATCTATTTCTACCTACCTATTGTAGAATAAAATGTAGAAATCAAAGTCAGGTGTATGGTAAGATTGGTAATTATTCTCCCACTTTATAAATAAAGCAATAAAAGTCATTTCTATATCAGAGTTGAATGGCAGTGCCTATTTTCCTGAAATAAAAAATCTTCATCAGTGGATATTTTCCTTCAGTGACAAACTATGAGGGGGATATAATTTAACTCTCTTCCCCTGTTGCAGTAATACATTCTGATTATGCCCTATTTTGCATTTCACATCACTATTTATATTTTTTTTCTTCAGTCCATTAACCAGCTATGAAATTCAATTATAGATCTCTTAATACCCCATCTTGTTTAACAAGCCAATATTCTTGAGTGCTTCTGCAATGGATCCATTCCCAAGCCCTCCCTGGATGCAGGTTAGGAGGAGAAAAAGGATGAGTCAGTAGGAGCACAGAGACATGTGGGGACTTGGATCGGGGATTAATGGGCTTGAGCCTAATGGAGTAGCCACAGCCGATTGAACGAGCAACAGGCTGACCCCAAGTGAAGAGAGCCACAGCTGCAACAAATTGTTCAGGAGGCTCCAGGCTAGATTG
Source organism: Laticauda laticaudata (assembly GCA_004320025.1). NCBI lineage: Eukaryota > Metazoa > Chordata > Lepidosauria > Squamata > Elapidae > Laticauda > Laticauda laticaudata. The sequence continues at coordinate 14,195 of BHFT01073641.1, read as the reverse complement.
GGAGCAACTGCCAGCAGTTAGCAATGAGGAGGAGATGGAATCCATACCTCCTTCCAATCTGATGATGCACAGGGTGGAGATGAGACAAGAACAATGCTAGTCAGCTTGACTACTCACGAGGAGGCAACTTTGACCCCTGTGAAGGGCTGCGCTAGTGTCACCTATTTAATTCCACTCTGAGGAATTGAGCATCACTGGGACTTGTCCAGTTTCCAGCTGTGTGTTTTTGCATATCTTAACCCATGACTTAATGCTTTGACTATTGGATTGCTCTCTTGGATTTCCCATAAAACCATTCAAGTTCCATTGGGAAGAAAAAAACTTCTTGCTGTCTATAAATCTTATACTATCTCCATCTGGAAATCTCAGAACTGCAGGATTTAAAATGTAATGATCAAATAACATTTAATCAATTAGTTCAGCTCTCCTGGATCAATCAGTGGAACACCACCATTTTATTCGTGGTTCTTATGCATGAAAACACCATTTTTGCAATCATATTTATTTCAATGGACCGACTTCATATAATTATGTAATTAGAAGAGACGATTTGGCTTTCAAATTCAATGCCACATTTTGTGCAATAAACCACATTAAAGCATCCATTACATCTGCTGGTTTAGCCTTTCTTTGAGCTCATTCAGGTAAAGGAAGCTCTTCCTGGGTAATTGGGACCATTGTTGAATAGTATTCTTACTATTAGAACATTTCCTAACAATTCACTGGAATTTGTTCCGTAACCTCTTTTAGAGGACAGAGAAAATTATGCCCTTTTTCTGTGATATTCTTTCAGATACTTTAAAATTATGATTGTATCTGTCCTCTTCTTGGGCAGAAATAGCCCAAGGTCTTTTTCTGTCTCTATTCCTCTGATTATGCTTACTGATCATTTAACTCCTTATGGTCTTCTGAATCCTTATTAAAGTGTAATATCTAGAACTGGATAGAATGTGTGATTGACTATGCAGAATAAAATGGGACATTTAATAGATAAGGCCTAACTTGGAATTGCCCTTCTTAGCAGCAAATTAGGGCTGTTGACTCATCATATTAAATTGATAACAATGTCAGCCTATTTCTCACAATCACCTAGTGAAACATCTATCTTGTTGGGGAAAAAAATCTGACCCAGAATAGGATAGCCCCATTTCTTTTTCATTACTTCTTAACATTTTGCTACCCCCACTGATCTGGTCCTGAATGATCAACTGGTTCTTGTTTCCTTTTATTTGGAACATAATTGAAGAATCTCTTTTCATTCTTAGCATCCTTTGTTATCTTGGCTTTGAGCGTTAATGTTTCTGATTCTGTATGTACTACATAATTATATATCATCTCTGTGTCACTCCCTCTTTCTACTTCCTTTTTCTGTGCTTGTTTGTTTGTTTGTTTGTAGATTTTCACAAAATTTCTTGACCATTTTTTCCCTTGCTATCTTCCCTTTTCCCCCTCATTGGAATAGTTTGTAATTATCCCTTTTGTATCTTTTTAAAGAGGAACTCTCACTGTCATGAACTACATTTCCCACTGATTTCTACTTTCACAGAACCCCACTTCTGAGTTTATTAAAATCTTATTGAAGCTGAAGATACATGTTAAACTACTGTTGTGGCCTGTCAGCTGCTGGCCCCACCAGCAGCCAAATCAAAGGAGGAGGAGACTCGGAGGAGTAAGAGGGAATGGAGCTGGCAGAGACAGAGGCAGAGGTGGAGCCTGTGCTGTCCACCAACTCTCAGATGGAGAATCAACAGCCCGCAGGTCTGGAGATGGCTGATGAGGAAAAGAAGGAACAGCTGGGTCCAGTCCCTGACACGCGGATGCGCAGAAGGCAGAGGAGAGGAGAGCAGTGGAAATCCATGGGCCAATCTATGGGAAGGAAGAGCCACCACTGTTAGTGAAGCCCCACCCTAGCTTTGGGGGCAAAAGGCAGGGGGCAGAGATGAATAGATGTGGCAGACAACTATTACTCTTGCAGCCAGATGGACTTTTTAGCCTGCAGTGAGAGAGAAACTTTTTGCTGGGGCTGCTGGCGCTCCTAATAAAGGAATCTTTGAGTTAACTGAAGAGGGTTTGTCATGTTTGGGGAGCTGGGTCAGAACAGCTACCATTAATAGCAATAGCACTTAGACTTATATTCCACTTCACAATGCTTTACAGCCCTCCCTAAGTGGTTTACAGAGTCAGCATATTGCCTGCAACAATCTGGGTCCTTATTTCACCAACCTCAGAAGAACTGAATGCTGAGTCAACCTTGAGCCACTGAGATTCGAACTGCCAAACTGCTGGCAATCGGCAGTCAACAGAATTAGCCTTCAATATTGCATTCTAACCACTGGGCTACCTCTAACTTTTAGTTAAGTTCATATCAAGAATTCCAGCAATATGTAGTTTGTATTCTTGCTATCTCCTTTTCCTTGTCTTCCTCAACTGTTGATGGTGATGAATGGGAATGTATGTATAATCTTTTTATGCACATTGTCTTTGGGTTACCTCATAAATCCCATGGTGCATATAATATTCATCTATACCAATGACATCTAGTTCTACATCTGTGGTCCAGTATGTCTTCCTCCAGTAACATGTTTCTTGTGGCATCTAATCTCTTATCTTCAAGCCTGGGTCAAAACTCAATATATCAAAAACAAAATGTCTCATTTTCCTCTCAAACACTCCTGATGAGAGGAAAAGATCAGCAATCACCCTCTTGAACTGACATAAAATCCTTTATTTTTTTTATATCCTCTCCCCACCTCCTTTGTTCCCCATATTGAGTCATGACACTTCTCCTTTACAACATTATAAAAATATGTCCCTTCCTCTCTGGGTCTTCAATGAAAGTTCTCATTCATGCCCTTGTCATCACTTACTTTTTCTGCTGTAGCCTTCTACTGTCTCACTTCATACTGTTAACTTTTCTCTACTGCTTGGTTGTCAACACTATTCTCCTCTTCTTTCTGATCACATATTGTCTCTCTGTAAATTCAAGGGCTGCCATTTTATCTTATTGTGTGTCTGCCCTTCATGTTTATATTGCTTCATCTTTCCCAGAGGTCATTTATTTCAACCAACTCTACTTTTGCCTCCTGAAATGAATGTGTTTTACCTCTATTACTTCTGCCCTTAAAGTTCACTTGTTCTGTGAAGTCTTTTATTCAACTTCATAAGGTTTGTTTCCACTGCAATTGATGCATATCTCAGACAGTTTATAATTATAAACTTTCCTACATAATGGTAGGTGGAATGGGAAAACAAAATGCACACAACCAAATATAATAGATTGAAAGACATAAGTTGTATTAGGAAATGGGAAAGAAATGGCCCAAGTGAATGCTCAGGGCTGGGAAGGGAGAAGGGAAAGAAAAAAACTCATTAAGGTAAAATTAAAATCAGTAGGGAAATAGCCTGAATAAAATAGATTTAATCACTGAGCTGATTGAGATGTCCATGAAAGCTCATAATGAGAGGCAATAAGATTTATATATAAATTAGGTATAATAAAAAGGTGTTAATTTTTAATAAGATGAGTTCCTCTTGTTAATGACTGAAAAGAAAGTCAGACGTTTAAAGTTTTTTTCCACTTTTTTTCCTAAAAAGAGCTGAATTTGGCTGCCAGTATATCAATTCCCTTAACACCTTTATGGCCATCTCAGGAAACTATAAAATGTTTCTTTGTTTTTAATTGAATGCTTGGCCATCTACTGATAGTTTTATAAGGAATTTGTGAGCTATGAGCTATTGGATACAATTTTCAATTTCTATCTTGTGGTACATACATGGCAGAAATTCCTTTTGTTTTGATTGCTTATTTATTCATGTCAGTTTGCTTCATTTACTCCATATTACAGTAATGAATTTTTATCTGACCTTGTGATCATCTCATAGTTTCTCATAATACTGAGGGACGGAATGAGTGAGAAGAAAATCTATTTTTCCTCAGAGATTGCAGTTTGTGTCTTAGCTCAATTAATCTGCAAAGATAGATCACACATCCAGGGGAGCAATGAGCTGCTGGATGATGCTACAGTTAGTCTTAAGAAAATACAAAGTCCGGGGATCATGCAATGATTAGAGAAGGAATGGGAGAATATTACAAATACAAGAAAGTAAGCACATTTTCAGCAATTAACAAGTTTGATGCAGAGGACAGAAAAAAAATCCTACTTGAATTTATCAGTATTCACAATATTCATTCAGTACTAAGTGTTCAAAAAAGGTTGAACAGAGTTATGGAGTTTACATTTTTGGTTCTAATGTAGCTAGTAGTCTGGCTAGTCCCCCCTTCATATGGTTCAGAGATGTCAGAAGGAACTTTATAGAAGTTATATTAAAGTTTATTTCTTTATAGAAATAAATATGCTGCTGCAGTTGGGACCTTCTTCGTGTGGAGTTCTATTCACCTAGATGGACACATAAAGGCTGGATCTTCCAATTTATCTGGAATATGGACAAAGAAGCTATTGCATTAGCAGAAAAAAAAGTTTGACAAAAAGGTCTTGGAGTGTCATGCTTTCTTGAATTTTTTCAGTGTATTAGATTTATTTATTTGATTTATTCTGCCCTCATCTTTTGTGAGTTCAAAGCACTCCACATACCAAATGCTGCCACCTCTTATTTCCCAACAACAACAATCTTTGAGGTGAATTGGGCTGAGAGAGGCCCAAAATTACCCAGATGGATGTTCTGCCTAAGGGAAGCCTAGAACTCACCATCTTCTGGTTTCTAGGCCAGCATCTTAGCTGCTCTGCTGGTTCTAATTAATCACATGATGTTCTCTGTATAAATAAGTACCTTTCCTAATTCTAGGTAACGTTTATCAGGAGATGGTGAGTTGAGAAAGAGCTGTCAATTTCCCCCATTCTCTATTATACAAAAGGGAATGGAAGACATCTTACACAATCTCCCTCATTTGGCTTCAGACAGGCTGAGACATTGTAGTATCCAAAACCTAATAAATCTAACCCGTCACCTTTCACATACTAATTTGCTCATAAAATGATTTCACAGTCTCAGTACACTGAACAATGTCCAGGTACAAAAGGAAGTATTTCACAGGCAATTTGTCCCACAGCATTACGTGAATCTCCTCCACACATTATGAGCCATTAACTTCTCCACACTGCAATGTTACAGTTAAGGTTTCATTGTGTTTCCTGATTTTCAGTTTGTTCTTCTATATATCCAGCTTGAATGGGAAGTTGATATTCATAGAACCGTCCAGCATAATTTCAAGAAGGTTTGGCCTCTCTGCGATGCCCCACTCAGCCATATGTCTGTGTTGGTTTAGAGAGAACTTTATTTTGTTCCCCCCCCCCCACAGTTCTGTTTCAGGTANTTGTTCCCCCCCCCCCAGCAGTTCTGTTTCAGGTATCAGCTGTCTCACAGCTGCTAGATTAGAACAACAATTTGACTCTAGACCAAGTAGATAACAAAGACATGAAAATATGGCAAATTCAAAACAGTCTCGGAAATACAGGCTTTGCTTGGGTAGTTTCAAAAGAGAAGCCAAAATCCAATCTGAGGTTTGGAGCCTCCCATTAGGTTTGTCAGCTAGTCCAAATGGTCAGTGTTTCAGAGTTTACTAGTAAAATTCACAGAAACAGCCCAAGATAGGAGTTGAGAGGTCATTTCCAAATGAAGCCAGCCAGGAACAAGCCCCAAACTAAACTTCCAGGCAACGGACGATTAGTCCATCAAACAGATAACCAACTGCTCAAACAGAGTCAAAAAGACAATCATGGTCTCCCAGCAATGTACACTAAATCCATTGCAGCTTTGCACAAACAAACATCTGCCCATGACCAACACACGTTACGATTTTATATAAGTTTTTTGGTTTTCAAATTCTTCTTAAGTTTACTAATTTTATTAATTTACTAAATTAATTAATTTTAAGTTGACCAATTACTAACACCCATTGGAATGGCATCTTTTTATTGATTCAATGTTAAGCCTCAAGGATATTATACAATGGCAATTACACCCTTTCAGTACCTGTTGATTATGCTGCATACATGAAAGAAACATGAAAACATGGAACTGTTGTTGAAGTACACCCAGTTCACCAAGTACAACTGGAATATCTAAAAACAGTGGTTTTGCTGCATGGAATGCAGCTCAGATATTCCAAATACAACAGTATATGCAAATGTGATAGCAATGCAAGAAGAGTTGCATTACATGAAAAAGAAATGGCCACTAGTGACGTAATTTGGTTCCAGAACAGAGAAACATGGACCACTTGTTGGCCCAACAAAGATATTTTTGCCTTCACTAAAGAGATTGATGAAAAATTTTGTGAAAACAATGAAACAAAGAAGGTTGAAGATTTTCATAATTTGAAAGATGTTTCCAAGAATAAATGATGGCAAGATTAAGGAAGGCATTTTTGTTGGGTCACAGATCAAATAAGGCATCAATGGCAAGCAGTTTGAAGATCTGTTAGTGGGAACATTGCCTAGAGAGCATTCAAGGATGTCACTGAGAATTTTCTTGGCCAAACTACATTCAGCTGGCAGACAAACTTCTTACAGCATATAAGACCGTGATGTGCACCATGCCATCTAAGATTCAAACATTCCATATCTTATAGTATTCTGTTTGAAATGTTTGGATGAATGGTTAGAAAGAAGATGCAAAGGTGTCAATTGGCGGCAAATATGAGAAAGTGTTAATTATATATGTATGTGTCTGTGCCTATGTGTCTGTGTTAATAGTGTTGTAAATTAAATTGAGAAATATGAGTATAAGTGAATAGAATGGAGAAGTAATTGATACAGTTATAGACTTTGTTATGTCATGTGAACACTGTTACAGAATCATTTTAAAGAGTGGAAATTGTTTTTTAAATGTTGAAATGTTGAATAAATAAATATAAGATTAATAAAAAAGATTCATTTTCTGCATTCACCCTAGGACTTCTTTCCCCAAAATCTAGATGCAGTCAGTGACAAATATGATGAAAGTTTTCATTAGGACATTGCCACTATGGAAAAATAGCATCAGGGCAACTGGAACCCATCAGTGCTAACTGACTATTATTGGACACAGCAGCAAGATGCATCAGACACTAAGTACAGATAAAAAAAATATTCTTCTTGTGCCATATTGTGGAAAGGGAACTTCATGAGGACAGTGGTGTCACCCAGGCAGGAAAAGCCCAAAGGGAACATCAAGTCCAAAGTGGAACTGCAAGCAGCCAATAAAACAAACTTGCATAGGAAAAGAAATCAAATAAAAGGTATTGAAAGAAGCCCCTAGACAAAAGCCAAGTAATTAAGAAAGCCAGCGAACAGGAAAAAGAAAACCTTGGCACAGGACATACCAAATCAGCAAAACAAACAGACAGAAATTATGAAATAAATCACAAAGGAAACAAATTAGAAGATTACTACAAAACGAATAAGAAAAACCATTATAAAGCTAAAAGAGAGATTAGAAAAAAAAACAATGATACAATCAAGCCACCCCGCAGAGTTTATTTCCGTGCTCGCTAAGTTTTGCCTCTGGCAAAAAAATAAACTCTGAACAAGATTTTAATATCTAAAACATTAAACATTAAGTACATAAACAAACATTTGATACACAAAAGGAAAAAAGGGCATAAAAAAAACAGGAACTTACCATTCGAAATCAGCTCACTAGCCCCAGGAACGCAGGCACGCTGTCTCTCACCTTCCTGAAAAATAAGATCCAGCTTTCAAGCAGTTGTCCGTATCCTTGTGCTGGAGCTCTCCCAGCAGGAAAATTTGAATCCTCGAAGAAAGGCACTTTGACAGCCTTTCTACAAATATCCATCAGTTGGGCATGGGCAATCATGTTGCGTGATGCCTATTTAAAATAAAAATCAGCAGCAAAAAAAAAAAAAGTTTTAGGCTTTTTGAAACTCATGCAGCATGTCAAAAACATATCGTTAAATACATTAATCATTAAATGTTAATTCCATATTTTTCAAGTTTCCTAAGTGATTCTGAAACTATATTTGTGTTTAGTTTATAATCACCAGATTTTTTTCAGAAAGCAATTTTTTTAAAAAAGTTGTTCGGGAATATGTAGCAATAGAAAAGACTGCCATTACTGGTTTTTAATCCTTTGCTAGATTTAAAACTTACTTGGTTCCCTTTCAGGATTAAGCCAAGGTGACTTTCTACACAATGCCGTGTAAAGAGCCATGGTAATCAAACCTAGGGATGCAAAGCAGAACTTTTCTCATTTCCCTTGTTCTCTACAGTAAATAGTATTGGGCTCTATGTATTCATGGTATTGATCGTTTTTAATGATATGCACAGAAAAGTAATTCCCAAATGTTTAGGCTGTCACTGTGACTAATCTCCCCTGCCCCCCATCTGGATATCACATCTTGAGAAACAGCTGTGTCAATGATGCTTTCCATTAAAGTGTCCTGCCGATGTCAAGAGAAACACATTAATGGCTAGAGAAACCTTATAAATGGCCAGTGTGCCATTTTAATACTAAATAAAAGCAATAATCAATAGCAGAGGTAGCTGCAGGATATAAATTTGCCTTTTTTTAAAAAAAAATAATGTCCTGCAGTCACGTAAGATGAAAGTGCTGACTTTAATTCTCCTCTTCCCAAACTTTTCCAATAAAAACTTGTTTATAGTCTGCCTGTTTTATTTATTCACTTATTTATTTAGCAGAGTGCATGAGGTTCTTCTTACTTATGGAACATATTTAAAACAGTTCAATGATTTGAGTTATAAATAATTGTTATGGCTACAGGAGGAATTTGATATTAGTTATTAGTAAAAAAGTATTATACCACCGTGATAAAGTGCAATGATAGTGGGCAAATTCACTTTCTACTAAATAATTTTTTATTGAATGTTAAATCAGCAACATAACCTGTTTAACTGTGGGTTCAGTATTTACTATGGAAATAAAGTCTCTATCTTTTGAAAGGTGACCAATGATTTTATTATAGGAAATTTCTTAATATATTTACTATGTGTATTGATCTACACAAACTGCAGAGAATCTGTTTTAGTCCTCATTTTAAAAAAGAGACAAGCAGTTCTATAGTCATTATTTGCCCACATCCACAGAAAAGATAACTGGGAAAAACCTAAGCCCTGGTGATATAAAAAATGAGGAGTCCATGTGAAAGCTGAATCTTAATTCAAATTCTGTCCCAGAAATACTCTTGAACACATGAATTAAGATGCATATTTTAGGACTGGAGCCTTATGAGCAGAACCTGGTCACCTTGGAGCCCCAGGCTTGAAAACATAGTCAAGACTTGGGGGCTTTTGGACATACCAAATTGGAATCAGACTAATTTTGGAGACAAGAATGGTCCATAGGGTAGGGCCCTATGTTGCATAGAATATAACCCAGCCCATGTGTGGTAATCTTTATGTCCTACTGACAGCAAATCAGCAGGAGATAGAGATTGAAAGAGATTTGTAAACTTTGTCCAGAAATAAACTATATCCCATTGCTTGAAGAGGAAGAGAATTCATTTAGATCAGCCCTTTAACCTCAATCACTTTGGGAAGCAAATGCAGGTTGAGTGGGAAGAAGGCATTCCAATTCCTTTTTAGTCTTTTTAAGCATCAGAAAGAGCCAAGTTGAAATTCTGTAAGGGGTCATAGAAAGAAAATGCAATATTTTGCTAATAGGTTGAGATCTTCTTTCCAATATTTTATCCAAGAAGTTATTGCACACAACCTTTGAATCTAATGCCATTTGGTCATAGAGGACCTAAAGCATTGCCTTTCCATATAATAACTTGTGTGACTTCTAATATTTTAAGGATTTTATTTATTTTATTGCTGTAAATATTCTGTATACAGAAAGTGAGCAAAAGGGAGGAAGGGGGAAAGTCCACAAAATATAATTTACACACGCACACACACACATACACACAGGCAAGAACCAAAATGAGCATGAACAAAAAGACAAATAGAACACCCCAAGAAAATAAAACCCACAGATATGCACATACATATATTGCAGTAGGGATACTGTATAAAGGAAACTCAATATTTAAACATCAAATTAAAGTTTGACTGCACAGAATCATAATGAGCAGGATTTCCATTATGCCAATAGAGATCCAGTTCAGACTGAGAGTACACACATTTCTTCTGGCCAGGATTTTTAACTATAGGTAGTAATTTCTTTCCAACAGCACAACATTATGCATGGAGTACATTTTTAGCTGTACTCCAGGCTCAGTAAATCCAATATTCTTCAGAGATGCACGCTTGCTAAGAAGTTCAGTGGATGCCCATGTTTTATGTCCCACCACTGTTAGATAGAGCTTTTGCAGCAATGGCAAAGTTGTGAAATGGTCTTGACCTCCAAGATTAATGCTGCCCCATTCAGTATTATTAAAACTGTCATTCCACAGAATATTAGTTCTTTGTAAGCATGGCAGCCCTTAAGTTAAGCTAATAGGAGAAGCAGGGAGAGAAATTCAGTTATATTCAGAGATATACTGGCTCATAAAACTCAACTAGACTTTGTGGTTAGTTTTTTTTTAATGCAGATAACATGGAATTGCTTGTTGATTTTAAAAATTATTTTCTCTTACATCTGTATTTATATGCTGGCTGTAGGCTGGTATAGGCATCAGAGAAGAGGGCTAAGATTTGGGGACAGGCAAGTGTTTTGGCAAAAAAGAAGCACTTTTCTTACTTGTGGCTCTTCTCTTTGTTGAGACTGCACAGGGTCCCTTCATTGATACTCAACACTCTTAAAAGACCAGCATTAAGAGGATGAAAATGCATTGAAAATATATATTTCCTGGGTGTTTTCTTTGGTGGTTGTGGAGTTGAGGTGTCCTTGATTTTTGCTACCTTTTATTGATTTGATTTCATCTCATTTAATATGATTTGTAAAGCTCCTCATGTCAGCAAGAGACTCTGGTCAGGCCATACAGATAGAATAAATATATAATTTATGTTTAATTTAAATCCTAATTGTTGGAAGTGCAGGAAAGAAAAAGGCACTTATTTTTATATCTGGTGGACATGCCCAGAAGTGAAGAAATACTGGAATACAATCAGACAATGGCTAAAAGAAATTATAAATCAGAAAACTGAATTTAATCCAGAATTTTTTTATTAGGTATAATAACACAAAAATGTAGCAAAAAAGATAGGTACATTATATTACATATACTAACAGTTGCAAGGATTTCATATGCGCAACTTTGGAAGGAGAAAAGGATACCATCAGAGGGCATAGTTATAAAGGAAATAATAGATTATATAGAGATGGACAGGCTAACATTGAAATTAAAAGACAAAGAAGATTCAATATATTATAGAGCCNGTTACAGAAAAAGATAGAAGTGTAAGATGTAATTTGTAACAAGAGTAATTTGTTACAGAAAAAGATTGAAGTGTAAGTGTAATTTGTAACAAGAGTAAGATGTAACGGTAATGGAATAAGTAATCATATATTGAAAAATGTAAGGAAATGTAAAAGATGTCTTGATGTTGATAACAATGCATATCATTTTATTTTATGTTTTTAAACTTTGGAATATCAATAAAATATTTTAATTAATAAATAAATATATAATGCTGCTTATCATATCAATATGTATTTATGTGGTCTTAATCACCATCACTATTCAGGAGAACTTTACTGGAACTTCTGAATATTTTCCACTCTTTGGATTTCCCTCTAGGAGAAGATAGGCATGGTGACATTTTCACTGGTTAAGTATCTTAAGTTTTTTTCTTGGCTTCAGAATCACTTGTGAGTGTGTGTGTGTGTGTGTGTTGCCTTTCATATTTCAATCATCAGTCCAGCAACTTATAACCTCCCAAGCTTTTTGGTTCCAAGAGTAGAGTTTATAAGGAAACTCCCCTGTTGAGTATTTTTGCAGAATAAAAAGCAGATGAAGCATGGGAAGCTTCAGAGTGATGGTAGTGGTGGTAGCAATGGTAACATATTGGTAGCAATATGTTGGTTGGAGATGAAAGTCAAGCGGAGGTAGTATTTGCATGGGAGACCATCAGGAAATTCAGCATCACAGAAGGAAAATACCTTAGTACAGGTGGTCCACAACTTACAACAATTCATTTAGTGACCACTCAAAGTTACAATGGCAGTGAAAAAAAGTGGTATATAACCATTTTTATACCTTTACCACCATTCCAGCATGCCCAGGGTCACATGAACAAAATTCAGACACTTGGCAAGTGATTCATATTTATGGTGGTTGCAGTGTCTGCGGGTCAATGGGGAAACCAGATTCACTTAGCAACCATGTTACTGACTTAACAACTTCAGTGATTCACTTTATATCTGTGGCAAGAAATGTTGTAAAATGGGGAAAAATTCACTTAACAAAAGTCTCACTCATCAGCAGAAATTTTGGGCTCAGTTGTGGTCATAAGCCAAGGACTACCTGTAATACCTGTAGGACTACCTATTCTAAATTATTCTATATCTATATACTATATATTATTGCCAGGAAAACAATGTAGAACAAAGCAAGACTTTACCAAATGTCCTAGATAAACATTACTTGAGAGTTTGGACTTTTAAATGTCCATCTATACATATGAATATCCTCCATAGGTTTAGTTTTACTTATGCATGCAGTATATAAACATCAGTGAATAAACTAAAGGATTCTGACCAGGATAACTGTGTTAAAAAGGGGGGAAACTAACCAGAAGCTTAGTTGTGTTGCAATGATGGAGGCAATCTTAAAATCATTGCTAAAATAATTAAATTGTCTAAGATTGAATTAAGAAGAAAGAAATTTCTCGGATTAGGGAAGAAAACCATTGACAGAATGGAAGACAAATTCCAGCATATTATTAATCGGCCCCACATCCATTAGAGGAGAAGTAGCATATTCCAAAGCATGCCAAAAGAAAAAGAAAAAAAGAGGGGGGAAAATGCCTTTTCCAATCAACCTGATGTTTTAAAGGAGAAAAATAGTTTTATCTGTTACCACCATGTGATTCCCTGCCAACTGGAGAAATTCCATATGGGAGCTTTGTAAGCATAATTTTCCCACTAGCTGTCAGATCAGGTTTTCTAAAATCAATGAAGCATTAAACAACAAAAGGTTTACAATTTAATCTCACCAAGCTCACAACACTGAGGTGAAACCTTTACTAGTCACTTCCCTTATGAGAAAGATAGATCAGCAATGCACTCGTGACCACCCTAATTAAAAAAAAAAAAAAATGATAGCCAAGACACCCGAACCGAACCACTTACACCGTCCGGAAGGATACTGTAAAGTCTCCAGTCAGAGGTAGTATTTGCCGATTCTCCGAACTACTCAAAATTTCAGCTACCAGTTCTCCAGAACTTCTTGGAACGTGCTGAATACCACCTCTGGTGTAGAGCATTTTTAAGCATCACTTTGTATGTTCTGTTCCCCATAGAGTGACATGTGCTGAAGCCACATTTTAAATGAAAAGTGTTCCTAGCAGAATCACAAAAAACACTTAAATTTATTTTTTTTAAAAAAGTGCTCAGCTTGACATGTGCCAACCTTCTCCCAAATCAACAGGCTCTTTCACAAATGTAAAATATCAAAAGTCAGTGACTTGGCGGAAGTAACGAAGGATTAAGCTAAATATTCCCTGCATTTTGCCATCCAAAAACTGCTGGTGACAATTCTGCAAAAAGGACCCTGGCTCCTCATGTATCCAAGCATCCTAACCCTTAAGTTTTGACCAAGATAAACTATCATCTGAACAGATAAAATCCTTTCATTAAAAAAAATGTATCTTTGGAAACTAAAGTTTTTCAAATCTGAACGTTGAAATATGTACCCTTAATGTCATATATAGATAGAACAGCATGGTGGTCTAGTGGTGAATATGCTCATCTCCCACTCAGAAGGTTGAGTGTTCAATCCAAGATAGCAACAAATGTTTTTCTTTTAGGGCCCAAAAAATACCTGCTGCGAACTCTGCGTAGCATTAGGAAAGGCATCTAGCCAGTAAATGCCCATCTCCATCCATAAAAGAAAAGATACATTCATCAAGACTCAAGAATCATAAGGTACGACATTAAGGGATTATAGGGTTGTAAAAAGCTAATTATTTTTAATGTCATAGATAGATGTATAAATATATAGATAGAGATGATATAGCTAGAGATAGCTAGAGATAGAGATAGCTGGAGATAGAGATAGAGATAGAGATAGAGATAGAGATAGAGATAGAGATAGAGATAGAGATAGAGATAGA